>JAOVVA010000002.1:3608720-3633528 GCA_028565275.1 Leiocassis micropogon | reverse complement strand
TTGAACTGCCAGGCAGGAGGTCTAGAGGAAGACCAAAGAGGAGATTTATGGATGCAGTGAGAGAGGACATGAAGTTACTTGGTGTGAGAGAAGAGGATGCAGAGGATAGGGTTAGATGAAGACAGATGATTCACTGTGGCGACCCCTGAAAGGGAACAGCCGAAAGACAAAGAAGATTCAACACCTTCTAGTCAACCAGATTTCAGAATTCAAGACCATTGTGGTATTCTGGAAATTACAGTATATATGACAAACATACCTGTACAGAGCTTTTGTTGGTTGCATACATGAAGGTTGAATTATAAAATAAATCGTAAAAAAATAATATACCTGTTGCTGTAGGAATCTGCAGAAACAGACCAGAAGTTCTTGGAAGCGATGCAGAGGTTCATGCTACAGGTCCAGGATCGGGAGTGGCATGTTGGAGACATTAACAGCAGACTGGAGGCGGAGCTAAAGGCCATGAGCACGGTGCTTGAATTTAATAAATCTCAACAGAAACTGCTGTAAATGAAAGCGAACATATTTCTAAAGATGTTTGTCCTTTTAATTGCACTTGACGTGACTAAAAATACTAACAATTATTTTTCCCTTTGTAATGCCAAACTGGATTTTTCATCTTATCTTAAAGGAAAAAAACATAAGCAGTAATAGAATGTACTTTATTTAATGAACATTGCACAGAATAACTATAATCGTAACTATAAATGAGTTAAACTTATTGTGGTGTAAAAGGAATAATAAAAAAAAATTGACAGTTGTGATATTTATAAAACATGAGAAAAGCCAAAACGCTCACATTAACACATGAAACTCACCAATGGCAGTGTATTTTCTTTTTTTATTCCTTTATATTGCACTGAACAATAAAAATCTGAACAGTTACATTTACATGCAGGAGTCAGAGACATTTTTTTCTAAACATTTTTTCATATGTATAAACACACAAACCATGCTTTTAAAAAGTCTCTACATATATGGATATAGAGATAGAGAGATACATCACGTACATAGCAGGTGATCATTATTTCATTATTTACCCAGAAAAGACATTTATAATTCTCACATCACACATGCGATAGTTTGGCACAGAGTAGTTTGCAAAAAAAAAAAAAAAAAAAAAAAAGGGCAAATAACAGTATAAATAACATTTACAGTCCAGCTGCAATAACATCAATGTAGAGAAAGAAGAAAAAATAATAATAATAAAATTATACCTGTACAAATTAACAAACATAGGAAAATGTACCTTTCAGCTATAATTTAGCTCAGACGCAAAGCAACGAATGTTCAGTGTCTCTACATGAGAAGAATCAAAAAACAAACCAGATTAAAAAAAAAAAATGTACTTCTGTTATTTATCATCTCCAGCATCAGGACGGCGCTTTAACACCCATATTTTTCTAATAAAACAAATTTAATGCAAACTTAAAGCCTTACTTCTTTTTCTTTTAAACTATTTTACTTTCTCAACGAATTAATTTAATTATTATTTAAACTTAACATGCACAGAACATTGATTTGTTCTGGTTGAAGAAAAAGTTAACAAAGACCTGTACAAACTGTACACTTGTACAACCTGGAATTTATTCACCTACGTACAGCCACAGAGGTTTGTTAAATCTCTTAAAGCTAGGTAATGTTATTTCTAAATAAACACTTGTTTAAAATAGCAGCAAAGATTCACAAATAATTTATTTGAACTGAACATGGAACTTTATAATTACTTCCTGCAGGACAGACAAAAGACTTTAGGTAAAACTTCCAAAATTTGTCTTGTAGGTTGTGTACTGAGAAGGTAACACCGCCACACAAACACACACACAAGTCATCAGTGCCTCAGTGTCCGTTTCCTCCTTCTGATAAAATGCGATTGGGTTCTGTGAATCGGGCTGTGAGTAAATAAAAAAGTGCGGGTCCAGGCACAAGGGCCAAGAGCGGCAGATCCTGCCCGAGTTTATCCAATCGGGAGATGGAGATGATGCCATAAGCATGGAGGAGCCAATGGCTGAACAGCACTACCAGGCGCTTCTTTTTAGCCACAAGGTTCTTAAAGGACTGCACAGAGAGAGAGGAAGAGAGAGAAAAAAAAACCTGTGATGTCATCAGTGCATAAAAAGCTGAACATTTTGTACCTCATTTTAAAAATTACTTTCTATCTACCTTATTCATTTCAGCATTTCTGGAAATGTATTGCTGTAAGCAGTCAGTTGCATACATTCTGGTATGCTAAACAAGATAAGGGTTTTTTTTGTAGATTCACCACCACAGTGAATTTGAAATGAAACATAAGATGTCTTAAAAGTGTGCCATTAACCATTCAGTAATTACAGCCATTTCTATTTGGCCGAATCTGAGCAGAGTGTATATCCATATACACTTTAGAATTCATCCTGCTGCTTATATCAGGTGGTCAGATCATCAATAAGCCCCAATGACCCAGTTCCATTTCTAGCCAGACAAGCTTTCTCTTCCCATCATTCAGGTACAAGTTCACTCTGGAATAAATTTCTGACAAAAGAAAAAAAATTCTGACTTTTTAGACAAAGAAAGACTTTCTGTTCTTGTATTGTCTTGTAGTGTCTGTATTCATTTCATAAAGCCCTTTTCTTGACTGTAGACTGTGACAATGACACGCCTACCTCCTCAAAAGTGTTCTTAATTCACCTAGCTGTTATGAAAGGGTTCTTCTTTACCATGGACAGAACTCTTTTTTTTTTTTTTTTTTGCCTAATGATGGTGTCCTTCACTTGCCTGGACATCTCTTTGGACCACATGCCGAGTGTTCGAGTGAACAGCTACCAAACACAAATGCATTTGTTCCATGTCACACTTCTTTCAAACCCCTGGAATTAAAGCTGAAAGTTCTTTAATCCTTCGCTCACATTTTGAGTGGTTCATTTCAAATTCAATGCGGTGGTATATAGAGGACAAATGGCAAAAAAGAAAGAAAGAAAACCCAAAACTTAGCTTTGTTCCAAAACTTATGAACCTGGGTGTACATGTAAATTAATATGTTTACATGTTTTTTATTGGTAACCATGTGCCTATATATTAAAATAAACATATTAATGTATTTATTGTTTATCATATTATTATTAATAATAATAATAATATCATTATTGTTTATTATTTGCACATTAATACTAAGACACATTGTCTATTCTTTAAATGCACTACATCTACAAATTACATACTGGGGAAATAAGTCTAAGTTAATACTTGAATCCACTTTAAACCTAAATGGTTGAAGTAATAACGTGAATGGTGTATGTATATATATATATGTGTGTTTTCACCTGGATCTCCGAAGCAGACATGTACACAGCCAGCGTGACCAATGACAGGACCAGAATGATGTAGGGAAATGCGTAATCTGTACACACACACACACACACACACACACACACACACACACACACACACACACACACACACACACACACTTTATTCACCACTTTTGAGATTACTTTTATTCTTGGCTCAATATAAAATGTTCAAAGTAAGGTAAGGGGGAAAAGAACCTGTGACAAAGTCACATGATCACACAGGAAAACATGACTAATGAATATATTGTTTAACAAATAAGAGAGAGGGAGTAAGCTTTGTCTGTATTTTAGGCATCATTTTAGGCGTCATTTTAGGCATCTTGGTGAGAGCAATGCTGTTTGGATGATCCCCCTGCCTCCCCTGAACGCCATGGTAAGGTCACAGTGATCCTCAACTAACAATCACTTAAAGTAGTTCAGGCTGATTCAGTAACGAAGCAGCGTTTAAAGGTGGAGTGTGGAGGAAGAGTGAGTGAGTGGAATATTGGAGCACAGGCGTGGTGTTGGAGGAATTAAACACTTACATAGAAGTCCTCCTCCAACTGCCTGCAGCACGGTGAGGATGGGGAAAAAGTACAGTGCGGCATAGATGCTTTTAAACCGATCGGTCTTCCCTAAACCGCATGCGATCTTCTTCACCAGCAACGGTCGAAGCAGCATCATCAACACCAGGCAGAAGGCGTAGTAGATCAGCACCATGGTGTAGCTGAAACACACACAAAATTGTAACAAAATCAGAAAAATATACAAGTTCGAATAGTTATAAAATCGTGATAATTACAGAACCTTGATACTTCCAGAATCGGTTATACTTAATACTTCTGACCAATCACAATTCAAAACAACATTTTTATATACATTCACGCAAACACACTCACAGAGGGAAGACGGCCTCCTGGGTGCAGTGCAGCGTGGTGATGTAGTCTGGACTCGGGTTGTACAACATGGTGTACCAGTCAGAGAGCATCTCCACCCTGCAGGAGCGGATGGTGAGCTCGCCCACCGGCTCATTCAGCAGCAGGGTGATGATCGCCGCCACGCTGCACTCGCACAACGCCGTCACATGCTGCAGCACTGCACTCGAACTGCACACAACACGGACACACTGCATCAGCAACACTGAGACCACATCAGCTCCCACCTAAATACTAACACTTTACAAAAAGCCTTACAAACCTGTAACTCTAACACCATCAATATGCAATATATATTGCATACTTTCATGTCATCATCATGTCACAGTTCAGCTAATAAACTACAAAGCTATAAATTGTTATTTATAGAATGAACTAAAGTACAAGAAAAAAAAAATCTCTATAATTTAGCACGATTTATTACTACTACAACAGCTTTCTGCCTTTTTGAAGGAGAGATTTAGATTTTTTTCTCTTTTACAATTCATTTTATAACAAAGAATAATAATTTGCAAGTTTTCAAAATAAACAAAATAGAAATATTTAATATTTCCCAAAAAACTATTAATTGTCCATAATGGACCACACTGGACTACTAAAATGAATTACTTTTATGTATCGTATTATTTATGACTTCATACTAGGGCTGAAACGATTCCTCGAATAACTCGAGTAATTCGATTTTCAAAAAATGATCCAGGCAAAATCTTCTCTAAGCTTCTTTTAATTAATTTTAAAAGCGTGCGTTATGTTTTTGCGCAATTATTTGTTTGGCGTGACACAGCGTGCTTCCGGATGCAAGCTGCCAGTAAACACAGACGACGAAGAAGAAGCGCGTACGTCACCCAAAAAAGCAGAAGAAGACGCAAACAGTTAGCTGTGTAATGATTTGATGGAGCGTTTTGTTGCGGGCTGCAAATTGGAAAGGAGCAATAAAAATATCAGCGAGCCAAGAGATGAAGAAACCAGCAAGAGAAAATGACAAAAATTGTCAGTAAAGGCTTATGTTATGGCTGAGCTATAGATTTTGAAACTTTTAGTTCTGAAAGTTAAGTTGCACAACTTAGTGTTTTTGTATAATTATTTATTTTACTGTGTACCTTAGTTTTTTTGATACTTAAAGTTATTTAAAATACCTTTTTTTTTAGTTTTGCATCTGAGAAAGGGCTTTAAAATAAGAATGTATAGCACTGTAATGCACTTAATTCATCTCATTCAACTTTAAGCTATTCCTTGTAGTGTGAATAATGACAATGTTTATTTTTAATAAAATGCTTTTTAGATTTTTCTAAAAAGAAAACCAATTAATCTTTGTTTTTTCTTATATACTTTACATTTCTGTTTAATTAAACAAAAGTACATTTTATCCGATTACTCGATTAAATTTTTTATATACTCGATTACTAAAATATTCTATAGCTACAGCCCTACTTCATACATTTCAGTACCACAAAAAAAAAAAAATTACCATTTACATTGTTACTATCACTTCCGTTTTCCAGCATTATGACTCCTGTGTGAATGATGATACAGAGCTGTAAGAAATGCCTTTACCTTTTCTTGCCAGAGTACCACTCGATGAAGAACCAGTGCAGGACCAGCGGCAGCATGGCCATGAAGCCCAGGTAGAGCCAGTCATAGAGCTCCGGAGAACCTGTACACTTCTGACAGATCTTCTCCAGGTTTGCTCTCTCACCTCGGGGACACACCTGTCCGTGCATGGGGGAACATGACACCCAGCGCAGTTATGTAATGAGTTTATTAAGACCAAGCACATATTCTCAGTTGGGAATAGTGTGTTCGCGTGTATGTGCGTGTAAAGACGCAGAACCAAAAACACCAAGGATGGGAATCACCAGGGACCACCTGATACGATATCACGATACCTGTTTGCCAATTTTATTAATATTGCGTTTCTGTAAGTATCATGATTTTATGAATATCCTGATTTGATTTTGTTCTGATTTTGTTACAATTTTAAGACCATAAAAAAGTTTATTATTATTATTTATTTATTTTTATACCTTAGCTTTATTCAACAGCTTCACAACTGAATGGAACATGAGTAATTAAATGCTGCCATTTTTTTTTCAAATGAGAAAACTAATGCTACAATACAAGTGTTTAACATTTAAATTCATTCTGTCACCAATCATAATTACTATTTCTAATCAAACTTGAGCAACCAAATAATTCACTCCTACCACATAGGATGCCAGTGTGGGAATACTTTAGAGTGTACATACAACCTTTAGAGAGTAAGATTACAAAGAAACGTGACGTTTTTCCACCTCCAAAGTCTTGAGCATGTGTTGATCAATTGCAGTCTCTATCATGCTTGTTTTGGCATTAGCATTTGTGGTGTTTTGAGGCAGGTGTAAGTGTGTGTGATAAGTGGGTTTTAAGACTAATTTGCTTGCAAAGTTTAAAGGAAAAGGCATATTGAAGTCTTAACATGCGCAAATTTTATTAACGTAGGCCATAAAATGCGTTTCTGTTGCACCACTTAAAAGGCCTGATCAAGCTGCAAAACAGCCAACTCCAGTCACTGCATCTCTTGTAATAATAAATGTAGTAAATCATTTAAAAATTCATGGAGTCAGCATTGTGATGCATGATTCGGCACAATAAAGAATCATGATTTACATCTGAATTCATTCGATCTCTAAAAAACACTGATAAATAACATTTACTGCTAACGAGCAGATACTGTAGAGCAAGACACACACTGCAGGGAGTGGAACATTTACACAAAACTTGTGATAGATGTGTCATTAAAAAAATAAATAAATAAATCCTCAAAAGTGACTTCTGGCACAAGGCAAGGTACACCCTGGACGAGGTGCCAATCCATTGTAGGCGCAGGCACATGCACACACACTACAGGAAATTTGGGAACACCAATTAGCCTAATCTGCATGTCTTTGGACTGTGGGAGGAAACCCACCAACCACAAGGAAGAACATGTAAACTCCATGCACACAGACTCAAGGTGGGACTCAAACCCAGATCCTGGAGATGCAAGGCTTCATTGCTACTCTCAACAGTTTCATGTCACATTAACAGAAAGAAGCTCTGGTCTCCGGTGGAGCTCTGTACCTCTCAGGTGTGCTCTGTTCAGCAATAACAACAACAACAATAATAATAATAATAATAATAATAATAATAAGCCACTAACCCCACATTCTCCAATTGTCCCGTTAATGAAGCTTTTTCCACAGTAAAGGCCCGGGCAGGTTGAAGTCATCGCCACAGCTGCATTAACACACAACCATAAATAATCAGTCAAATCTCTCAACGAGGCTAGTCACCTAGCATGATGGATAACTCGCTGATTAGCTAGCTATCCTGGGGTTTTCTTCTGCTACTTCTGTTATATTTTATATAAAAACGAAACTCCTAATTAGAAATTCCCACTGATTTTCAGCAATTAATACGAACGTCGTGTAAACGAAATGTTTAAGAAATTGTTTAAGGGTTTAGCTTAGACAGCGAGCCCGAGCGAGCTAGCTTGTTGTTATTTTCCACCCGTATTCTTTAGAAAGATCCCGCCCTTTGCACTGGGATTGGCTCTTAATACTGTAATGCCGTCAAAAAACCCAATCAAATAACTTCTCGTGCAAAACAACCAATCGCAAAGGATTTTTTCAAAAAACAGGTGTAAAAAATAATACCATGATAGCCAGCTAGCTATCATTAACGTTACTTGTTTCCCCCCTAAATATACTTCAAACAGTAGATAGTTTTGCGGTCATTTAAGAGAATGGATGCTACTTTGGTATATACATACCCATTACACCACTGTAGATCCACCAGCTTTTATAGAGAAGATTGTTGAGAAGCTAGTTTAGCTAACTACATTTGCCAACAAGTAGCTTAGCAACGGGGCGAGCTGAAACTTAACTGACTCAATAAAGTCTCTGGTAATGATGAGTCGATCACAGCAAAGTCGACTCATTGAATCGGTTGACTCTTTCGAGAGCCTAAGGTTCATTAAACGAGTTTAAATAGTTACGCAAATACAGTAGAATAAAAGATACTGTAAACTTTAAAATTATATAAATCATTTGGGAGCCGACTCTTAACGGTGGGCCGAGTCAAATTTACTGAGAGTTACTGGAGAGACCTGGAATTCTCGATACGTCTCCTTACGGATACACTTCTCCTTATGTTCAGTAAACAATTTGTTTTTTGTTTTTTTCCTATTTGCTATGTGGGACCCGTTTTTAATTTTTTTTATCAAAACAATAATGATACGATTAATTCTTCTTTCAAACTCAGGATGTACGGGGCTAATTAAAGTGTGAAAATCTCTGTCCTCCTCCTGTGTGCCAAAGAAAGGCAAAAATGTGGTACTGAGAAAGGCAAAAATGAGTACACTGCACAGGGATGGGAGAATCTGTGGCCAGGAGCATCAGAAACCAGAGATCATCATGGTTTATAATGCCACAAAAGGAGGGGTGAACAATATAATATGTTTTTTGTGTTAGTCCATTTTTATTTATTTTTTATTATTATAACAGCTCAAGGAGCAACATGTTTGTGGACTTTCTAAAGATTTTAGTTCTGTTTTTGAATAAAGGGTTGGTAATAAATGCTTTTCTTGTTTTTATTTAATTTTATTCGATTCATCGATTAATCGAAAAAATAATCTACAGATTAATTGATTATTAAAATAATTGTTAGTTGCAGCCTAGATCTAACAAAGTTAAAGGGTAAACATTAATATATCCTGTTTAGATTTCTTGTAATCAGGAATAAGTAAACATCTGTTGAGTATTTTAATATAAAATTGATTGTGTTGAATTAAAAACCCGAAAATGCAGCAGGTCCACCAAACCCATGAACACTGGCTGAATAACAAAAATATGAACACCACACAAGGGTTAAAAATAATTAAAAGAATAAATTATTTAAATATCAAATTTTTTTTTTTCTTTATTATAATCATATTGTTTGTCTGTACTTTAGTCAGAACTAGTTCTTTCAATGATATATTTACTGTACGTTTCTGTCTACTTGTCAGATTTTGTCACAGCATCCCACAAAACTTGCCAGAATTTTAGTGAAACTTTTGCAGTACTTAGATATCTGCCTGAAGTTTAACCTGCACCCAGTGAAATCAACGTGAAATAAAAAAAATAATAATAATATATCACTGATGAAATTATGATCATTATTAAAACTGATCAGCCTCCGAGTGGCGCAGTGGTAAAGTGCTCGCCCTATCATCTGATGGGTAACCTCTCACAGCCGGAGGCCTAGAGAGAGCTGATTGGCCGAGCTCTCTCACAGGGGAGGGATGATACAGCCAATCAAGGGCGTCTGTGAGCTCACGCAAGCGGAAGGAGCGGACAGCGCTGTCGTCCGAGTGTGTTATGCCGCCCCTAACGGTGTGTGAGCAAGCAGTTCAAAAAGATGCGGTCGGTGACGTCACGTGGGTCGGAGGAAACACGTGATAGTCTGCGGCCCTCCCGACTGAGTGGTAGTAGAAGCTTAATGTGGGAGCCCCCTAGTGACTGGGAGGAATTGGACACGACTAAAATTGGGGAGAAAATCGGGGAAAAAACAAAAAAAACTGATCAGCTTATTTTTAGCTTTACCCTTTTAACCATTTCTACAAACTTTTTAACCACCAACGATGGCTACTAATGCTGGTAATAAATAATAAAAGTTGGACTAAAATAAGTCTCACGGTACTCGGCACATATAAAATTTAGAAATGAACAAAAACTTACCCAGGAACAATAGAAATAGAAATCTAAATAGAAAATTTAGTGAACCAGACTATTCCAGATTGTAATAAGTCACATTAATATTAAAAACAGGACAAAACGTCTAACAAAATAAAGAAAACTTTTACTATAAGTCATGGAATTAAATATATGTTAATGTATAATTCGACTTTTTATCTTTAATATTTGTGTTTGGTAATTTTTGGAGTTTCTTAAGGTTATTTACTTGTGTATTTTTTTATTAGACCAAAGTAATTTCGTATATATGTATTCAATAATAATAATAATAATAATAATAATAATAATAGCAGTCAACAAGTGACTCTTATTCTGAAATAGTATTGGGTTGCCTAGTAACAGCATATGCGTGAGCACGTGGGGATGGCCCAAAACGTTTATGATCATCATATTTTAGTTTGTTTGTTTGTCTGCTTAATTTGATCTCTCTTGCGTTGGTTAATATTTGTTTTATTATTTTATTGAGTAAAAAACGAAAGACAGCAATATCGACAAATATAGCAGACAGACGTTACACAAGTCAGGTTCCAGCAGTTCCGTGATACAGCATGTTTTTTTTTTTTTTCAAACAATATAAATTTAAATTAACAAAAGGTGAACCCTCACACCGCAGCATGGAACAGAAAGCCTTCTGCTATTCAGTAGAGTACTGAGTACTACGAGCCAATAAAAACGGAGCTCTGTTGTCAAGGTAACACTTCCCCACATCACAGCAAGACATGAAGGTTGCCATGTTGTTCCGGTCAAATCCCCATTTACGTAATATTGTATTTCAGGACAACGTCTTTTGACCCTGCTGAAAATAATGAGGACGGTATTTATTTTTTATTTTTTATTGTTTTTTACATTTCATTGTGTTGCTTTTTTTATTTTCGTCAGAATTTAAATGATTTATTTAAATGTATTATTTATTTTATTTGTATAATTTTTTTTTCAAAATCTTTACATTATACTCATCTGTCACATGATGGGCACTGGTGGATTGGAATTGGACCAGGTTCGATTCCTACCCAAAGCCCAAACCGTGTTGTTCAAAGTTTACACATGTGTAGTTCATGGGTTAATGTTAGTGGATGGTGAAAGGGGGTGTGTGTGTTCTTTTTTTTTTTAACAAATGCTTTGTTTATCATCTGATTTAAATTTGTCTTTTAAATTTGGCACTTTTATTTCCACAAATAAAAAGTGCAACTTTGCATTGTAGTAATTTCACAGTAGTAGTAGTAGATTGCTGTCCCAGTTGTTATAGCAATGTGGCTATGAAACAGTTCTCCAATCTGGCAACCCTGAACAGAGTCGGAGGAGGGGAGCTGCACAATGTCCATCTCAACATGCACAAATAAGACTGTGCTTCTGCTGCTGCTTCATCAGAGCAAAGGAAAACAGAAAATGAGCCTGCAGAAGGAGACGATCTGTTTGAGAAGACTTCACCTGTCATTAGGGGTGCCTCAGGGTTGGAGGGAACAGCTTTTAATTTATGTATTAATAATCCAGGGTCTCCTTTCTTAGGCTGAGACGCAGCACATTACTGTGAAAGGGATGAGTCCTCTTCGGCCGTGTAGCTACTCCTGGATCGTGTCCGATGGATGTGGGAGGCAGCAACATGACCACAGCGCCAGACAACGTGTCAACTTCGGCCCTGATCTGGGAAACAGGGATGGCGAGTTCTCTGTCTCCTCAGATCACAGCTGTAAACAGCACATCTGGAGCGACGCCGCTGGAGGTCTCAGAGGGAAGCTCGGTGCTGTGGGGCATAGCCGTGGCTGCTCAGGCTCTCCTCCTCCTGGCCATCTTTCTGCTCTCCAGCTTGGGAAACTCAGCTGTGGTGATCGTGATCATCAAACACCGTCAGCTCAGGACGGTCACCAACGCGTTCATCATGTCCCTCTCGCTGTCGGACTTTCTCACCGCCGTGCTCTGCCTGCCTTTCTCCTTCATCATGCTCTTCAGTAAGGATGGTGTGTGGATGTTTGGTGAGCGCTTCTGCATTGCCAACGGGTTCTTTAACACCTGCTTTGGGATCATTTCCACTCTCACCATGACGCTCATCTCCTTCGATCGGTATTACGCTATTGTCAGGCAACCGCAGGAGAAGATTGGAAGGAAGAAGGCCATCCAGCTGCTGGTGGCTGTCTGGCTGTCAGCGGTAATTTTCTCTTTCCCGTGGTATCTCCTCATACGGACATCAGAACACCTGGTCATTCACAAGCGTGGATTTTACCACTGCATGTACGTTTTCCACTCGGGGACGTCCCGCATGGGGACGGTGTACAGTGTGTCCCTCATCGTCGTGTGCTACCTCCTTCCATTTGCGCTTATGTGCTTCTGCCACTATAACATCTGCAAAACAGTGCGTCTCTCCGAGATCCGGGTGCGACCAGTCACCACGTACGCCCACCTGCTCCGCTTCTACAGCGAAATGAGAACGGCTACGACCGTACTCATCATGATCGTCTTCATCATTTTCTGCTGGGGTCCGTACTGCCTCATGGGGATCGTCACTGCAATCGGAAACTACGCCTTCAATCCGGCCATGGACGCCGTAGCCGTGTGTATGGCCTGGGCCAATGGTGCCATCAACCCACTCATTTATGCCATGAGAAACCCCAACATCTCCATGCTGCTGGGGCGCAGTCGTGAGGAAGGATACAGGACTAGAAACGTCGCTGCTTATCTGTCTGCGCAGACTCGAACACGCAGTCGAACGGCGTCACGGTCGCACGCAATACGAGAGCGCTACATAACAGGAACACGTGCTGGTGGAAACAGTAGAGTGTCATCTTCAAGCCCGGCTAACGGTGGAGAAGTAGCAATGTGGGCATGCAAGAACCCCGCTGTGTTTTTCTGCACGGACGCACAACTTGACACAGCCACCGAGCTCGGACACGAACCAAAACGCCACACGGCGAATACCAGTCTCTGATTTTACATTTGACTGGTGGACTAGTGGTATGAACATCATTTGCATAAATTTTTATCTATGTTTTTTTTAAGTGCCAAACTAGACACCAGGGTGCGCGCAATCGCACCACAACACTGTGGACGAATCAAGAAGTAACATTTTGGCCTATAGAGCTTTAACCTGGAGGGGGACGTGGGGATGGTGTAACACGTTTCAGTTTCTTTAACATCTGTCTTTTTTTAAAATGACACAGTTACCTGAAATGTGCAGTGCATTTCTGTGGACGGAATATAAATGACATTGTAAAAGCAGGATAGGATGTGAAAATCACTAAAATTATTCCCACTAAATGTCTGTGATGAAGTACAAATTTTAAAAAAATGTTTTTTTAATTTCCTATAATTTTTTTCCTTGGGTAATACAAGTTGGTCATTTCTGTTCTCGTCATGTGATTAAATGCTTGCACTGTAGGCATTTAAACCATCATAGTGTTACACTGTTTTACAGTTACAGTGCCACAGCATTCCACTGTTACAATACTATAGAGTTCCACTATTATTGTGTTACAGTGGCTCACTATTGCAGTGTTACAGGATTACCATGTTACAGTGGTGTGACATTACAGTGTTATACTTTTACTGTTTAACAAGATTACAGTGTTTCAGTGTTACACTGTTACAGGGTTATGGTTTTACGGTTTTACAGTAAATTGTTATTAACTCACAGTGTTGCACTGTTATCCCATTATAATGTTAAAACATTACAGTTTCACCATTACTGTCTCTGTTTACAATGTTACAATGTTACACTCGAACTGATTAACTAAGATGTTATACTGTTACAGTGCACACTTCTACATTGTCAGGGCATTAAGGCTTTATGGAGTTATGATTCTCCCCGTCTCATGCGAGAGAGCGAAGACTTCCTCATTGCACTAAGGAACAAAAGTGTAAACAAGAACTGAATTATTTGCTTTTTTATATTTAATCATGTTTTGATCTTTTTAAATTTTCAGTACACACTCTCTCTCTCTTTCTCTCTCTCTCTCTCTCACATACACACACACACACACACTTTACATAAACTATGAATTACTTTTGGATGTTTTGTGCACACAAGGCATGCACACTCATATAAAACAGACACTGTTGTTAAAAGCATCACAAGGGAACTTTTCACACAATAAAAATGGCTTTTGATCCAACAAAGTACAAACTGTTAATTTACCTTCCATGTTATTTTTTATTTTTCAAAGGCTTCAAGGGAAGGGGATTTTGGCTTAAAATAAAATCAGCCGACAGTTTTTGCTTGTAGTCTCACATTGGATTCCTCAGCTATCGACTGGAGCTACAAGCTATAAATTGTATAATTGTTTATACATGAAGAACTTAGTGAATCTTCAGCTGTTCCCCTGGAAAAAAAAGTGTTCCCATTTAAACTGTTTTAAAAGGACATAACTATAAAATGAACCCATAAAGAACAACACGTTAAAATATTAAAAATAAAATAATGAGAGGGAACTTGGTATTTGTGCTGCACACTAACTCAGTTAATATACAGAAAAATAAGGGGTTTCTTTGGTGTTGATTGGATCATAAAGGGTTCCATCATCATAGGAGTACACGTCACGCTGTAAGGACGGAAAGGAAGGACCATTCATTTGGACTTTGTGATAAATAACGGTATTAGTGGAAATCATATTGGGGGAGCATTTTACTTTACAGGGTTTTGTTTGCAGTAATAGTTTGCTATTATTATAATAATCATCATATTTTGCAGTTCATCTGTGCAGCATGAATTGGTTATGGTTATTCATGCTGCACAGATGAGGGTTAAAGTGTTTTTTTTGTTTTTTTTTGGTGTTCCTGGGATCTGAAGTCAATAAACAAATCAATAAACAAATCAAATGAGCTCACAGTGTAGTTTTATTTTTTTCATTTGTACTCTTTTTTTACTGTTTTTAAATAAAGGGGACACTGACAAAACCCAGATACAGAAAGAAGTAAAAGAAAAAATTATGTCTCAACAGCACCGACAATACAATTATGTGTCGTAAAAGTAAAATCATAGTGGCATCTTATTTATGAGACAGTATTTACATTTGTACAGATATGAATAAACAGAATGATGTACACAATAAATACAAGCCATGATTTCACTTTGGCGGCACAGTGGCTTAGTGGTTAGCACTGTCGACTTCTCATTGGACTTCTCACTGGATTCTCATCCCGCATCAGGTCTGTGTGCGTGGAGTTTGCATGTTCTCCCTGTGCTTGGTGTGTTTTGTTCCATTGTCCTAGGACATGCGGATTTGGCTAATTGGCATTTTCTATTTGCCCATAGTGTGTGCGTGTGAATGTTGACCAGAGGTTCTACGGTTTCTACGGTCGTACAAAATGGGAATAAATACAATGGTCACCATTGGCCTCTATGGTCCCTAGTTAGACTACACAGGTTTCTAGATGTAGGTTTCTTTGATGGACTAACTAAAGATACCCCTTTAAATGTTGTAGTTTTCTGCCTATATGAGTTGAAAAAAGATTTTACAGATTTGTTCTGACGATGACAAATTTTAGCCATGTTTTAATAAAAAAATTTAAAAAATCAAAAATTTACACAAATTTATTGTGCAAAACTATTACAAAGTAAATAAGCTAGAAAACTAATTATTAAAGGTAATGGAATTGTCTCTGTAGAATTGAGCTTTTGTTAAAGTACGGGGAAAATCCTGCAAAACATAAAACTGACAACTTTACCTCAAACTGAACTGAGCTGGTCTATAAGGCTTATTTGCATGTAAGTTTAGTTGATGTTAGTCGCACAGCCACATTCTGAAGTGTTTGCTTTATAACAGAGCAACTTGGAAATTTTTTATAAGCAAACGTATTTTTTTTTTTCGGGTTATATAGTGGTATCTCAGCATACAAATGGCGCTTCTCATGAATTTTACCCCTAAGAACTGAAATTTTGCAAGAAATTTGCCTCGGCATGTGAAGCATTTTCAGCATAGAAGCAACCGAACCGAGCTGAACTGAACGACGGCTAAGTTGGCGTACGTCCAGGAGTCGTTCAAAACTTGTTTGCCTCAGTAGAAAGCCAAGAGAAGCAAGTTTACATATTCTTTTGTGTGTGGTTTTTTTTTTTTTTTTGCATTTTGTGCAAGATGTTGTGAAGACATGGGAACCATGAGAATATGTTGATAAATTTTTTACTTAATTGTTAATATTGGAAATATTTTTGGGTGACAGATTTTCTGCCTTAAGAACGTTAAACTTGGATTAAATTTGTATGCCAAGGTACCACTGTACTTATTTCATGTTGTGGCGCATTTAATTAAAATCAATTCAATTTTATTTGTATAGCGCTTTTAACAATTATCATTGTCGCAAAAGCAGCTTTACACAATCAAAAGAATTATTTAACATCTGAGAAACAAGTTATAAACTGTCATTCCCTCACGAGCCTAAGAAAGCTTTTCCACATCAACAATTCTACACAACAAGTCTTTAAACTTTACTTGTCAGTCTCAAATAAAGGTGCTAGCGACCTAGAGGCCCACATAAGCACAGCAAAACACAAAATTGCAACTAAAGGAGAGAGCTCTTCAGGTAAATTAACAGACAATTTTGTCAGACCAGATAAAATGACCAGATGATGCTGTTACTGGTGCGGAGGGAGTTTTTGCATACCACACCACTAAGCATCCCGATAGCTATAAATCAATGGACTGCACGTCTGCCTGGTTAAAAAAGACTTTCCAGGATTCCAAGACAGTGCAAAATTTTTAAGCACTCGTACAAAGACTGAAGCAATTGTTAACACTGTGATAGCGCCACATTGGGTCAACATTGCACCGGAAGCACTGGAAGACATACCTTATTGCGGGGTTGCTACTGATGGAAGCAACCATGGTGCTGTAAAAATATTCCCTCTGCTTATTCAGTATTCTGATTGGAAGAATGGTGGCATACAAAGTAAATTAGTCGAAGTTAAAAAATACCCCAAATAAGTCAGCTGATACGATCACGCAATACATAAAAAAATACACAGGGAAGGAAAGGGTGACAACTGCAATACAATGTTTGAGGGAACCTGGCGTGATGAAAAAGGAAAGAATGCAACCTTAAACTGCAAACTTAAAGAGGTAAATGCAGAACAAGTCATTCGTTGGTGTGGGCTGCCCAGCACACTTTTTGAACAATTGTGTTTCAATGCCGGGCAGACACTCTAGATGTCGATATTGAGAACATCAACATCATGCTGCCATTAATCCCAGGTATTGAGAGTCTGCTACAGATGTTTCCTGCCTTGAAAGCATTCCTTTTTGTCACAAGAAAAAACACCCTCCATCATCACAAAGTTTTTTGAAGATGAGTTTAGTGTAATTTACCTCTGGCACATGCACTCACTCATGTGTGTGTTTAATTCACACATTCAGGAGATGGAACGGGAGAGCAATTCAATTAAGTAAAGAAAGTAAAGAACATTTTGAACAAAGTCTGCACCAATGCTTTTTGAATGCAATGGCAATAATTTTATTTCCCTTAAAGTCAAGGGACTACTGGCACCAAAAACACAAGGATGGACTTGATAAGACGTGTGACCACTGCAGTCCTGATGGAGATTTCAGTGATCTGCAAGCACACAAGAAGTGGACTAAATATCTTGGAAGGTCTTTTCAGTCAGAGGTACTGCACATTGCACAGTTTTTGTTTGCTATTCTTTCCGACAATGCAAATGACTTTTTTTGACCGATGCAAAGCCAGTGGACAAAGTAAAGGAATCACTTGTCTGGTGAGTCACTGAAGGGGCTTCTGTACACACAGTACAACTTTCAACACATGTCTTGCAAAGACTTTCATGCCTACTTGATTGGTAATTAGGGACTATTGGGAAAGATTTGTTCCTCAGGAAAGTATACCAGAGAACATCAGGAGGACTGAAATGATTGTTTATTTTACTTTATCCTATGGCCTTGAATTTTTTTTATTTATTTATTTTTTTTAATTATTTGTTTGTTATTATTCTATTGTCAAGGGCCAAAAAGCTAAATGGAAAGGATGTTATTACTTTATGTATTTAAGTTCAGTAACACAATTTCATGGTTGTGATTTACAGTAGTAAAGTATTTACACCCCCCAACCCCATTCCGATCCTTCCACCCGCAGCCCACAGTGGGTGTCCGTGTACCTCCTGTCCCCACTGTCCTCTTCTTTGAAAACTGAAATATGGTCATCCTACAAAAAAACACACCCACACACTCGCAATCTTTAACCAGTGGGTCCGGTGTTTGGGTCACCATTTTGTGTCTAATTAAAAAAAATCACTATTAATTTGAATGCACACACTAACACTGAGAGAACAAACATGCTCTTTTCCTCTCACACACACCAAGTCAGTCCCTATTTCAAGATGAGAAAAAAAAGAAAAGAAAAAAAAACATAAATTATCTGTGATCTTCAATTTGGGAAGCTTTAAGTTGTGCAATATCTCAACTTCACCACCAGAGGGAACCACGTTAGCACGTTTTTCGTCTAAAACATCAGGAAACGAGTTTTCATAAGAAAGTGCTAGAACGGTTTGAGTTTATTCTAGCAAAAGTCTTCTTTATTGTTCATATGACACTTTTACACATATGAAGCATGTTTATAACTCATAGTGCACTGCACCATAAATCAGTTTTAACACTGATAAAATCCAGCCGAGTAGCTGTGTGTAACATCCAGCATTCACGTGTCTCCTGACACATTTTTGGCTAATTTCTTACAACTGGCTAATTAGCCATTTAGCCAGCAGGCCACAATAGTGCAAAGTTCTACAGTCTTTTTCTTTCTTGACTGCTCTGACTATAGTCTGACTAGAAATGAATTTTTCCTTTAGTTTGGCATTAGCACAGATTTTTCTCAGAGATTGAGTTTGGTGATTGGTCTCTCTCGGCTCGTCTCGAGGTTCTGTGTGTTCGGTCGTTTGCGGTTGCGTTTCATTTTGCTTAGATCTTTGTCAAACACTTCTCCGGATCGGAGGGCAGAGACGAGGTCGTCAAACTCGCCGTCCTCCTCGCAGTTCTCCTTCGCTTTACGGGCCTTTCGCTCCTTTTCCCTCTGTTCCTTCAGCTAAAAAATAGAGAGAGAGAGAGAGAATAATTATAAAGTCATGTTTAAAATACTATATAATATAGTATTATAATAATAGTATTATAATTAATATAATATTTCAGCTAACTGATTAAGCTAAACTGACAGGTTTTCTGAGAAACACTATCAAGTCAAAGTATAAACCCAGAAACATTGTTTTTAACCAAATTCAGAGAAAAGTATCTCTAAGGCATGCTCTAAAAGTTACAGATGAGGTCGTAGATTACTACAATTATCTCATTACTACAATTATCTGTACCTGAGCCTCCAGACGAGCCCTGCGCTCTTCTTCCTCCTTGCGTTTGCGCATGTTCTCGTTGTCTTCTTTGGCCTCGGCGAACGCCTGCAGGAACTGATCGAAAATCTTGAAGAAATCATCAGGCTGTGTCGAGCCGGGTTCCTCGCCGAACACCTTCACTGTCTTCTGGAACTAAAGGGGAGTACAGTAGTGAGGATTTAAAGCAAGACTCAGTTTTAGATACTGCATCCTTCTTTTTACCGTAGATTACTGTTTAAACCAGTTCAGTGCCCCATTTCTGCTGTCCGTAACGTCTGGTTTTGAAGACGAACAAGTACAGTGGAACCTCGGCATACATATCCGCCGCATCACAAATTTTTGCCTTAATAACTGAAATTTTGTAAGAGATTTGCCTCAGCATATGAAGCTTTTTCAGCATGCAAGCGAATGAACCGAGCAGAACCAAATACTGGCTAAGTTGTGCGTACGTTCTGGGGCCATTCAGAACTTGTTTTGCCAAAGCGAGTTTGCTAATTAATTTAATTATTAATATAAATTTTATTGTGGGCTTTTTTGCATTTTGTGCAAGATTTAGTGAAGTCATAGCACCATCGGTTCCAGAAAGTTATCAAGGACGGTAGCAAGAAGAAAAGGGAGCTACTTTCAGTTTTGTTTTTAAAGCAACCAGTGCCAAAAGGAATCATAAATTAAGGTTAAGTGATAATTAATGAATATTTATTTCATATTTTACTTCATTTACATGTCTTTTCTAAATGTTTTGATTGTTTTTATATGCAAAAATATGATTATACTGTTGGAAAATGGTAATATTGGGAATATTTGTGGGTGGCTGGAACGCATTATCTGCATTGCATTTACATTATTTTCAATGTGAAAATGAGCTTTGCAATACGACATTTTGCCTTAGGAACTCGCCTCGCCACTGTATATCACAGAATGCAAAGGTTAGTTACAAAATGTAATGTGTTAGATGAAGTAAAGTAGAAGATATTAACTTATTAGTACTTATTTCAGCAGTTACATAAGTAGGTTCTGTCCATTATCTGATATAAGCTCCACCCCCTTTAGTTCTGTGAGGTGTGATTGGTCAGTTTAAAGTGAAATACAGGATATTTACAAGAATCATCATCAAAGATAAATGGCGTACTGTAAATAAAGTCTGTAGGGCTTAATAACACATAACATGTCTTATTATAAACAAATAAAGAAAAATATTATTCTATGTTTAATCTATGTTTATTTTATATTATTACAACCTCCAGCCACTTCTGATTTTATCATGTGAACGGCTCACCCGCGATTAGCAAACATTAGTATCATAGCATGTAGTGACTCTAAAATTGGTCAAAACATGAAATAGCAACAGACTGTTGTCGTAGCTACATTAATTGAATTTAGCTTTAAACCAAATACATAGTTTGTATAAAGTAAATTGTGTAAGCATTTTCGCTGTTATACGTTCTCATCAGAACTAAAAGACTTGGCATAGAAGGACAGAATAAACACCCACAACATGATCCTCCAGGTTTTTGTCCTCTAAGTGTAAAATGTCTTTTAACTTCCATTTCAAAAACACCCCGCTTTTTTTCTCTTTTTCTTTGACCCACATAAATAAAAAAATAAAAAAAACGCTGTAAATCCACATCTGCACACAAATCTGTTCCATGTGCCTCCTTAACTTGAAAAAAAAGTGTGCTTTGAAATGGATCTGTGTTTGTGAGACCTGGTTAAGTGTGTGTGTCTGTGTGTTAGTGTGTTTTCAGCAGTTCTGGAAGGACCCCAATAAAGCCAAGTGTGAGCTCTGAATTCTGATTTACGTCCTTCAGGCTGTATTTCAGATGTTTCACGATCGGCCCGAAAGCAGCGCGGTTACGGAGGAACATCTCAAGTTCCACACATGAGAGCGGTGAGAAAAACACACACGTCACACGCAATAATACAGAGCGTCTTCAAATCCTCTGTATGTGACTAATGATATACAGGTGGAGGATTTGTACACACAAAGAGTGTATACACACAGAACACTTTACTGTCTTTCTATCCATCCATTCCTACATTGTGGGAAATTTTTGGGAAACCAAAATAAGATTAACAGAGACGCTTAGAAAAAGTAAAATAACTTTCAGTTCCGTTTTTTCTGGACACAGAGCACAGATGATCAGACTTCCCTTTGTTAAAGCTAAGAAACAAAGGGATCAATAATCAAATACATTACTATCCCTTACTACACTCTATATTATACTACATAACCAAAATTCATCAATAAAGGTTGTAACTTTTTTGAATATTAATTAAATAATTAATTAAACTATAATTACTAATCCATAATGTATATGTATATTATCACAGGTCTGGTGAGGTGCTCTTTGTCACTCTCATTGTTCTAAATCGAAATCTATGATAATTATTAGTATTAAAGGTCTGATATTTGACTCTTGGTTTGAGTTTGGTAAGATCTGATAAAAATTTGCCACAACATCATCCATACAATTTATCCATGTGTCCACCCATTCATCTATCCTCCACCCATCTATGGATGGATTCATAGATCCATTCATCCATCCTGTCAGTCTAACTGTTTAACCGTCCATCCATCCATCCATCCATGCATCTACCCATTCAATCATCCATCCAAGCTCTCAGTCTTATCCATCCATCCAGCCATCCATCCAACCATCCATACATACATTCATCCATCTACCCATCCTATCAGTCTATCTGACAGTTCTGTCTAGTTTTTATCTATCCATTCATCCATTCATCCAGCCATCCATACTGTACATCCATCCAGGCAATCTAACAGTCATCCATCCACCGATCTAACAGTTTAACAACTTATCTCCATCCACCCATCCATCATCCATTCATCCACACTGTGCATTATCCATTCATCCATTTTCCAGTTAGTGTAACACTCTAACAGTCCTATTCTGTTAATCTACCCATACAGTACACCCCTAATGATCTCATCCTTCTCTCTATTGCCCATTAAATTCGTCAGTGAGTTTTACCGTCTCCTTGGCGTCCTGCAGTGAATCTTCCACCTCAGAGAAGCTGAATCCTGCCACAGTGATGAACTGGCTGACCACAGACACAAACTTGTCACCTGAGTTCGGGGGACGAGTCTTCTGGTACTCCAGCTCCTGCTCACACAAACACACACACACACACACACACACACACAAACTTCATTGTTGAATTAAATGATTACTCTAAGTGTTTGAGTGATGTTGAAGGGTTTTAGAGTGAAATTATTCATTTAATTTATTTGATTAAAAAATATGCATGTCTGTCCCTGGGTGTGTTACTCACCACTTCCACGCTCTTGAGGCCGCTGCGCAGGCTGTTGATGTCTTTCTCCAGCTCTGTCATGCTAAAAAAGTGAAATATAGCATTAAAAGGAGTAAAACATATACACACAATATTGTGTGTGTGTGTGTGTGTGTGGGTGTGTGTGTGTGGGTGTGTTTTGGAAGCTCGTACTTGACTTTAGCAGCTTCCGGGACATTCTGCAGGTCCTCATGAAACAGTACCACCTTGGGATATTTTTGTTCCAGAAGCATGATCAAGTAATGCAGCAGAGTGATGTTCCTGCACACACACACACACACACACACAGATCAGAGAACAGTAAACAATGAAGACTTGAAGGGATTATTGTCAGTGCGTTTGTATGTGCTGCGCTCCTCACTTGTCAATGCTGGACTTGGTGTCGGCGATCTTGTTTAGCGAGGACACCCTGAAGCCGTATGCGTTTCCTCTTTGACCTTTGTTCATGTAGTTCCCGAGTGCGAGGATGACCTCCAGGAGCTGCCGCAAGTTTTGGCTCCGCAGCACCTCTGTAGATGCCCGACTGAGAGCTGAAACACAAAATCAGTACAATGTGGCTGCTTTAATAATTATAATTATAGCACTTGCAGGTTTAATATTTTTTAGGAAAATTATTAAAGAATGTATCATTTAAATACAATTATTTTTAAGCATTTAATTTACACTGTACTATTTATATTTAACCTTTTATCTCTCATATATTGTATAAAATACTAAGATTATGAATAAACTGAGTAATGATCCTTAACTCACTCACTCTCATTCAATCATTTTCTCTACCACTTATCCTGTACAGGCTCATGGGAGGTCTGGAGCTTATCCCAGGGAATACATCGCAGGGCACACACATACTATGGGCAATTTGGAAATGCCAGTTGGCCTAATCTGCATGTTTTTGGACTGCGGGAGGAAACCGAAGCAACCAGAGGAAACCCACCAAGCATGGGGAGAACATGCAAACCCGGATCCCGGAGGTACAAGGCAATAGTGCTAACCACTAAGCCACCGTGCAACCTTAATATGGAACTATAAATACATAAATAATCATAACTAAAATAATTAATAATTAGTAAATAACTTTAAGCTGTAAACTACTTCTGCAGGAACACACCTTGGATTTTTGGTTTGATGTCTGCAAGTCTTTCAGCAAACTTCTTTTTAAAGTAGAGTGATTGCAGTCTTTGCTGATAATGATCTATCCTGTGAGTTGGGACAGAAACATAGCAAATAAATAATTAATAATTAAAAAGATATGTATTAAAAAGTCAATATCTTACATGACAACAATGTTTAATACAATCATAAACATTTAAAAGAAAAGCTGCTTCTAGTGTAACCTTTGTAATGATTTCTGTAAGGCGATGTGTAATTTGAGGAAAGAGTCTCCAGTGTCAGCACTGTGTGATTGTGGGTGTACCTGCTCATGTCGTAAAGGAAGCGGTCAGCTTTGGCCATCCTGTCCAGCTCGTGTTTGTGTTCCTCCAGAAGGTCGATGTCACTCTTTTCTGGGATGAACTTCAGCAACTGAGCAACCACACACACACACGCACACACACACACACACGCACACATAAAAAAGTTAGTAGACGGTAAGTCTTTATTAGGTGTATCACTTCTCATTTGCAAGTCAGCTCAATGTCATTCTGCCTGACCCCGCCCACTTCTCTTCATCTGTGATTGCTCCGCCTCTTAAGTGAAGAAAACAGAAAAATCTGTCTACCCAGAAATGTTAATGATGTAATTATGTTAAGGCGTGTGCTACATCATTACAAATGAGTGATTTTGTGTTCTGTATACACTATGATGATCTGTCAAACATCATTGGATTATTATCCATTTCATATAACCCTACTGATATATCATCACACTCCTAATAGCACACTCCCGTTTTACCACAACACATAAAGGTTAGGAATTATAAGACAGAGAAAACTCAGTCAGTCTGAAAGACCTGTAGAGTCTTTAAACTCTAAAAAACATTCCTAATTAGATTTCGGATTATAACAGCTCTGTGGTCAGAAGCCTTCTATATCCTCACATATTGTTCTCCTGCCTCAGTTTCACATTTAAACATGTTGTGTGTGTGTGTGTGTGTGTGTGTGTGTGTGTGTGTTAGGGCTGGACAATAATTCGATATCAATATATATCGCGATAGAATTTTTTTCAATAACGGTGATATGATTTTTAAAC
>JAOVVA010000002.1:3595876-3608620 GCA_028565275.1 Leiocassis micropogon | reverse complement strand
AGGATAGGGTTAGATGGAGGCAGATGATTCGCTGTGGCGACCCCTGAAAGGGAACAGCCGAAAGACAAAGAAGGAGATGTGATAATATGGTCATTCAGTACATTCAGATTGTCAGCTGATTAAATGAAATCAGGAACTATTGCCACATACAGTACAATCGTACTGAGCCTAGACCTGACCAACTGAAGCAACCCCAAATCATAACACTGGCTCCAGAGGCTTGCACAGTGGGCACTATGCATGATGGATGCATCGCTTCATGTGCTTCACTTCTTACCCTGATACCCCCATCACTCTGGAATAGACTCAAACCGGACTCATTTTTATCCGAGTTGACGGTTCAGCACTATCCTCCCAGGTTTTTATAATGTAGTGAAGGGTTAATTTCAGTAAATTTAAATTTGCTTAGTTGTTTTCTTTGCTTGATGCTGCTCAATATTTTGACCTTTCTGAAAAAAATTTTTTCGGCCAGGCAGTGTATGTACAAATTTCTAACAGCTATATAACAGTTAATCACCTGTTCCAGCATGTCTTTGGGAAGGTCCTCCTGCTCATCCATGCTCATTATGGCCTTCTTAATCTCATCGTTGGTCAGCTTTAACCTGCCATTGAAGTTTTTTGAATATTAATGTTAATATTAAAAGATAACAATGAGCACTGTGGCATAATTTTTAACCCTCTCATTCTGTTCAGGCAACAAGCGACTTGTTTAAAATGCTTAATGAAAGGAAAATTAATAAAGATTTTTTTTCTTGTTCTTTTTGTTTTTTTGAACTCCTTCTTTACTTAAAATTAATATATAATCATTTACTATATAATGGTGTTTTTAAATATATTTTCTATAGACTATAATATTTTATACTCTAAATTTGACATGAGATTTTCAATACATATCAAAAATATCAACATAATAATTTTGACTTTTAAAAAAGGATCATTTTGATGTTCTTAATTTTTTTTTAAATATGGCATAAAACATAAAAATAAAAAATACTATAATTAAGATTAAGATCAGTTAACATTAATAACAAAATAAATATTAAACATTTTAATATTAAACATTCTTAATATAAAAATTAAATTCTGAAAGATGATTTGTGTGTGTGTGTGTGTGTGTGTGTGTAGTAAGGTGCTGAGTTCCAGACTCACCGTGACAGGAGGATGTTGCAGTTTTGTGCTCTGCGACCATCAATAACCGACAGCTCCTTCACTTTCTTTATGGTTGCATCATCATCAGACTCTTTCTGTAGAGAGACATACATTTACTGTTAACTTTTTAATGTTAAAGCTTTTAACAAAATATCTACTGTAACTGTTGTACCAAAACACTATTAAAGCATTATTATTTAATAAGAGTCAGAGTCAATGTTGATAGAGTCAGTTTTCCATCAGTGACTCACTAAAGCCTTTAGTGTTTTTCATTTTTGCAGAGTGAACATACAGTATTTCTTCTTTTCATAATTAAAACAGCAGATCAGCCAATTTGCATAGGTTTTTCAAACTTCCCAAATCAACTTGTGCTCTCTGGAAGCCCCGCCCCTTTCCCCATTTAGTCTGGGAGATTTTAATTGCAGTAAACAGAGAATGTTTGTTTGATTTAGCTAACATAAAAAAATTAAACACAGACATATAGTTAACCCAGCTAAATAACAGTTAACTAAGAAGGTCACGGAACGTTTTCATTGGAATGTATTTTTAGCTTTCGCACACAAAATTTTCATAGCCTGAAAAATAAAAACAGGCTGAAATAATTCATGCATACTGTACATTCTATACAAATATACATTTAAATATATATCTTTATGCATATTTAAAGTTGCTTAATGCAAATGAAAAATTTGTTGGTTCAAGTAATAATAATACCATATTATAAAAATGAATATTTACAGTATAATTCATAAATTATAACATTGTGCATAAATGCTGATCAAAAATTTGGGATAAAATCAATATAAAAAAATCTTCAAATTCCATTTTTCTTCTCCCCAGCGTTAATAGTTGACATATATTCTATATGTCAACATATATTCACATGTATAACCTGGATACTTGTGTGTATTAGGTACACTAGGTACCTAATACACACAAGTGGGTATCTGAGTATACTAGGTGTGTGTGTGTGCGTGTGTGTGTGTGTGTGTGTGTGTGCGTGTGTGTGTGTGTGCTCGTGTGTGTGTGTGTGTGTGTGTGTAAAAAATCTTAAATGCAACAGCTGTCTTGCATTACAGCAGCGATAAAAACTTGACTGATAGAGATGAAATGAAACACACTCTATAAACCTAAGGCCATATTCTCTCTGTCTCTCTCTCTCTCTCTCTCTCTCTCTCTCTCTCAGACACACTTTGACCATCCTGTCTAGTACATGTTTGTGTTTCTACAGAAGGTCGATATCACTCTTTTCTAGGACAAACTTCAGCAACTGAACAACACACACGCACACACGCACACACACACACACACACACACACTATGGGATATAAAAAATAAATAAATGGTACGACAGGACAAGCAGCTGGGTAACAGACTGAAATAACATGATTTTTTTCCCAGAACAGAGGCGATTTCTTTTTTTTTAGTGTTATAATTTTTTATATAAATATCTGCTGTTTGCATGGCGAATAAATTGGATAATTGCTAGCATAAATGATAAAGCTGTCATGAGAATGAGTTACAAATGAGTTGTAAAATATTTGAAAGATGCTTCTCATCACATATCGTCGTACCAGCTGTCTCTGGTAAGCAGAAAACGTTCTCTCGATGTCCTCCAGGTCCAGAATTTTAAACACTCTGATATCGTCCAGCTCTGTCCACAGGGTTCCTTCCAGTTTGTTCTACACACAACAACACATCCGGTGAGTGCTGGGAAATGTTCCACTAAAAATTGTTGTTATTGTTAATACACTGATAAATACATCTAAAGCACAGATTTAACATTCCTTCATTTCTGGTTTGAAGTGGAATTGATTAAATACAGAGACCCTGAAGTCTGGTTTAAACAGACCGAAGAGATTGTTTCCTACCAAAATTAATTAGGTTTTAAGATTAAAATGGATCAAATGTGAATCTAATGACAAAGAGACTTTAAAGCTTAAAGGCATTAGGAAACAGAAAAAGGAAACAAAGTAACAAAACAATTTCATTTAAAACTGTAATCGGTATCAGAGCCAGCAGCTACATTTACACGGACTATTTTTCTTCAGTCTGAGATTCCGGCTTAACTGCTTACATGGATGCTGATCTGATAAGATGTGTGTTTGAATGCTCAAAGCATCTAATCTGGATGTCAATTTTTTGACCTGTGCAAAGTGGTTCTGCTCGCTGTGAAGTGTTTAATCTGCTGCAAATATAACAAAAGAAGAAAAAGTAGAAGGAGATTTTTTTTCCCTTCAACTTGGAAGGTAAGTTAGGCTTCCCACCTTTACTGATAGATCCCGCCTTCTCTGTTATGATTGGCCACAAGAATTCAGGCTCACCTCTGATTGGTTAGGCGCTTTACTGTGTTGTGAAATGTGAGCCAATCAGTGCTCCTTCTTCAGCCAGAGATCCAATGAGTTTACTTACCAGGAACGGAAGATAAATTTCTCACCCTAAACTCATCACACCAGCTACTGTTACTCCCATGTGGGGCAAACGTGCGGAAACTATATGTCTAATCCAACAAGAGAGAAAAGTTTCACACCACCCCTCTCATTCCCACTGAACATTCATTCCAATCAGGCGATATCAGCTCCGACTGCTCCCACTGACTTGTTTACATAATGGCCATTTATTTCAATTCGGCTTTTATTCCCATTATTATTGAAATATTAACATCCATATGAATGCAGCAAATGTCAGTCAGTCTCAGAGTCAGTGTCGATATGAGAAAAAGTGTTGAAATCAGCAGTGTACATTGCAGGGACTCACCTCACTAAGTTTGGCCCAGTTGAAGGACTTGAGTGGATTTGAAGGTTGAGGAATGTCCTTCTTCTTCTGCGCTGATAATCCAAGAGAACCGAACAGAAGTCCAGGGGGAAGTGGAGGAGCTCCTGGAGGAGGAGGTGGAGGAGGAATCCCACCTGGAGGAGGCGGAGGAGGTGGAGGAGGAGGAGGAGCGAGACCCCCTGCTGAGGGTAAAGGAGCAGACGGAGCACCAGGAGTTTCAGGAACTTGAGAAGGTGCTGCAGGAACAACTGCCCTCTAGAGGAGAGTATCACATTGAAGAGTATGTTTATGTATGTTTTTATTTGTGTGTGTGTGTGTGTGTGTGTGTGTGAATGTGAGTGTTTACATACTGTACTGAGCTCCTGAAGCTGAGCCATGAGTGAAGCCACTTGCTGTTTGGTGAGTTTGTGTTCGTTGTTCTCCTTCTCCAGCTTCTCCTTCATCTTACTGAGCGTCTGCATCATCTCCTCTTTCTCCTGCGCCTTCACTTCACACTCGCGCTCCTTCTTGTCCAACTTCTGCTGCAGCTCGCTGTGTTCTACACACAAACACTCCATTTACTGACCAGACATGTTGAACCTCCAGAAAATAAAGAATTCTCTTCATGTTGCTGGGCTCTGTAGAGGTGTTTTAAGAGAGGAAGAAGCTTTTCTTCTAAGTACATTCTCATATTAATTTATTCCTTTAGGATCCAGTCATTGCATTTTACTGTTGGTAGTTGCTAAATCCCTGATTGTGATCTGTGTGTTTATACATAAGCGACGAGTCAGAGTGAAATAAGAGCTTGGTTAAATTTTAATTAAAGCCATGAGGCAGAGCATTCAGTAAAGAGCTGCTTTCTCTTCATGGCTTTGGCCAGAGCAATAAACCTTTGGAACTGTTACCCGTCATCTAAATTTAAAAAAGCTAAATTGTGAGAAGGAGAAGTTCTTTAGCTGGTTAATCATGCTGAAAATTATTATATGCAAAAATTATTTAAATCCAGAATGTTTGTGTGTGTATGACATGTAACTACAGTATTATTCAGCATATGTGCATCTTGATGAATTGCACACTAAAGTAGACACTTTTTTTTACTTTATGTGTAGAGATATTTGAGCAAAAGTTTAATTTGATTGATTGATTAATTGATTGATTGATTGATTGATTGATAGAAAGAAAGAAAGAAAGAAAGAAAGAATGAAAGAGATAGAAAGAACCGAAGCTGAGAGAAGATACAGATGTGTAAACACTCTCCTTTGATGTGTGTAAAGACCTGTTTCAAAAGAGATTGAGCCGATGATCAGGATTTAGAAATCAGTGTGAGTGTTTAATAGGGGCAAAGGTCACGGCTGAGTTGTGTACATTACCTTTCCTCATCTTCTCTGCCTGCTCTTTCCACTGTTTCACCTCATTCTCATTTACCAACCTGTCAGATTTTACACCACGTGAGAGTGAGAGAAGGAGGAGAAAAAGAATGAGAGAAAAAGAATAAATTACATTCATCCATGAATCTCTATAGTTCAACTAGTCACCATGGAGGCCAGTGGTGACCACTGTATTTATACCTATTTTGTATGACCATGGTAGGACCTCCAATAAACATTTACTGTCAGGTGTTACGTTAGGAAGGACGCAAGTGCAGGTAACAGATAAGATTTTATTTATACAATAAATAACCAAAACACGGGGAAGCAGTATTCGTAGTCAGAAATCGGGCTAGGGTCGGTCGATCGGCAAAACTCACAAACTAGGGTAGGCAAGAAATCGGAAACTAATAAACAGATAAAGGTCATACACAATAAGGCAATCAAGATAATAAAGGCTTGGTAACGTCCGGAAAACTCACGAGAGTGTATACTTTGCGAAGTCTCTCTGTTGCTGAGTCCTATTTAAGCACCTGGTTAATTGGGTGCAGGTGTTCTAGAACTCAGGTGACCTGGGAATTGGGAATTGTAGTTCGTCTCCGCCATGGTTGTAGGCGGAGGTGCTTTAGTTGGCCTGACATTTACACACTTCAGGCAATCTGGGAACGTCAATTAGCCTAATCTGTATGCCTTTGGACTGTAGGAGGAGACCCACCAAGCACGTGGAGAACATGCAAACAGAGATGGGAATCGAACCTGGCCGGGAATCGAACCAAGACCCTCGAGTTGCAAGGCGAAAGTACTAAACTTATTATATGATATGATATATTCAATTCATTCATCCTCTATAGCGCTGTATCCTGTATACAGGGTCGCCAGGGGCCCGGAGCCCAGGAGACTAAGGGTGTTTTCTCACTGGGGTCCGGGATCCGTTTCCGAGAACACTTGACCCCGGGACCAGTTGATTTATGTCTGTGAGCGTGCAATCATTCCAAGCTTGGGAACAAATCCCTGGACCGATTGCAGCGGTGGTCTCAGCCTGGAAGGCGGGACATAAGTACGTGCTCATGCTCAAAAGAGGAAGTGACGTAGTTACTGTTTGACAAACAAACGTGCCTGTAAAAGAATATCTGAAGTAATGCCAAAGTACTGTGTTTGCTAGAAATTTAGACAGACGAAAACATCCAAAGACAATTGGACACTATACATAAAAACTCCGATATGTATGGAAGTATCCATAAGTATTTAGATGCGCACGTGTAGCAGCAGTAAGCTAGGCTGTGCAAAGTTAAACAAACTGTGGCTCGAGCAGCAAACAGTGCACGGTGCGATACTGAAGTGAGGAAAGGATAAACAATAGGATGAAAACCATCCAGTGTGATCAAGTTGGAACACCTCTGTCCCACGACACCATCTAATTTCATCATCCGAACCGGACAGCATGGAGCCTGGTTCAGCAGAGAGCCTGCGAGCGTGTTCATATTAAATACTAAAGTTATTAACGCTGTTAAAGAGAGTCTCATATTATCACGGCATCTCCTGGTAATTGTCTGTGGATCTTGTGGTAACATTTTAAATGCATATAATAAGATATACAGGATGATCCTTTCACATTAGCTCACAACAAAGCTTACTCCTCATGTCTGCTTACTTTAAGGCCCCAGTCATGTCAATATAAAGGTATGAATCATCCTGAAGTATTCTTTAAGATGATGAAGATACACAGCCTGAAAAAAGTTTAGTTCTTTTACTTACATTCTCACCACGTTCTTCACGTTAAAGTTCTCCAGGGGCGCAACGTCAGGATCGTGACCTTTATCAGTCTGTAGGACGATCTGCTGGACGATTCGGTCAAGAAGGAGCCAGTAGTGAACTGTGTTCCCGCTACGCTTATCTGCATAGATTGAAATTACTCTCTTTATACCTATTATAAAATTTATTATTATTATTATTATTATTATTATTATTATTATTATTATTATTATTGTTGTTGTTGTTGTTGCTCACAGGGCATGTGGAGGCAGTGCTGGAGGATGGACATAAAGTGTGGAAAAGCCTCTGTGTGATTGATCCTCTTACGGATGAGCTCAAACACCTGTGAGGCGCTTTTAGTGTCGATGTGAACCTAAAAAGACCAAAGACAGGATCCATGTCATGTGATGAGATCTTTAAAGAAGAAGAAACTAAAAGATTAATAATTAAAAAGTAAGTGTACATTTTCAAATCGCTTGGCCAACTGCAACTCATCTTCGTTTCTCTTCAATTCAAAGTAGTCCAGATGCCTTCAGAGACAAGAAAGTCGACTGATCATTACAGCATCATAGAAACACATGAAATAATTTTCATAAAATAATAGAAATACTGAGTTTTTAATATTACAAAAAATAATATTGAGTGTACATAAAAGTTTTTTTGGATTCAGGGAATCAAGAGCTGAAACTGGGCTCTCACCGATCCAGCGTCTGGTTCTCGTGGGTCCGGAGCTTGTCGATGACCGGCTGGATCCCCAGCATGAGGAACTCGTAGCGTAAGTGAATCCTGAAGTCCAGACTCGACTGCAGGTAAAATAATCACTCTGATTTACTCTGATTTCTGTTTCTCCTCACATTAAAACACATACACACACACACTGTAAACACAGAGCCTCACCTCTCCAGCCCCCTGACTGAGCACAGCATTAATGAAAGACATGACGGCAGTCTTCAGGTTCACCTCGTCTCTGTACCGACCCGTACTCCTGTCCAATTCGTTCACCAGAGACTGAGAGAGCAGGAGACATAAACACACTCGCATTACACTCACACATAGAGTTCAGTTATTATAATTATTTATTATATATTTTCTTTTATTTTTTTGCTATTATTTTTTTTCTATTATTATTAATAAATATTAGACACAGCTTAGAGTTTATCACACATGTTTAAAAGAAGAGCAAAACTAAAATAATGATACTAATCTTTTGGGAAATTACAAAGTAAATAAAAGGAAAAAAGAAAGAAATCAGAGCTAGTAAATAAAAGTATATAGAAGATACTGTGTGTGAGTGATTCCGGACATGGCCCAGGGTAAGAAGGTATTTGGGGGATTTGGGACATGACCCCACTGTAAGAAATCATGTGAGTGATTCAGGACGTGGCCCGGTGTAAGGAGGCATGTGAGTGATTTGGGTTGCGTGTGAGAGATTCGACATGTGACATGGTACAAGAATGTACTGTATTTGGGCAATTTGGGACACAGCCATACTGTACAAAGGCACTGGAGTGATTCAGGATGCAGCTCAGTATAAGAAAGCATGTAAGCAATTCGGGACATGGCCTGGTGTGATAAGGCATGTGAATGAAGCAGCCCAGTACAAGAGTGCAAGTGAGTGATTTGGGATGTAACCTTGAGTAAAGGCATGTGAGGGGTTTGGAATGTGGCCTGGTGTAAAAAAAAAAAACATGCAGAAAAAATATAACATATTTGGTATGTTTACAGTATACTGAATATATACTGTATATATTTAAATATTCGAATATACACCTGCTCACAAGAGTGAGTACACGTCTCTAATTTCAGCAAACATTTTAGTATGTCTCCTCAAAGGGCAATACTATAGAAATGAAACTTGGATATATTTTAGAGTAGTTAATGTGCAGCTTGTATAACAGTATAGATTTACTGTCCTCTAAAAATAACTCAACATGCAGCCATTATGGTCAAAATAGCTGGCAACAAAAGTGAGTGCACCCTAAGTGATAACAGCTGTACATCTTTTACCGTGCAAAGTCACATTTCCTATTTATCATGTTCATGTGTTTGTCAGTGGCCGAGTACGTTTCCAGACCTGAACCCTATTGAGCACCTGTGGGGCGTCTTCAAGCGGAAGGTGGCGAAGCGCCATGTGTCTAACATCCGGCAGCTCCGTGATATCATTAAGGAAGAGTGGAAGAGGATCACAGCATCAACATGTGCAGCTCTAGAGGATTAAGTTGGTGCTCACACAAAATGTTGATCCTTTGGCCACAATTATGACTAAGTACTAATTTTCGTTGCCAATTATATAGACACTAAAGTCTGCAGTTTGAGTTATTATTAGAGGACAGTAAATGTGTACAGCTATACAAGCTGCACACTGACTGCTCTATGGTATATCCAATTTTCATTTCTATAGTATTGTCCTTTGAGAACATATAATATGTCCCAGCGTCGTGCTCCATGTTCCACCTGGAAGCGTGTCCTCTCACAGGCGTATTTCTGGTAGTGCACCATGGCCTCCAGTACTTTGCGGTGGCCACCAGGGACGAGACACATGGCTCCCAGGATCTCCAGCACGGCCACTTTGGTGCGTATGTTCTCGGTTTGGAGGCTCTGAGCGATGATGTTGATGCTCGCGGGGTGAGCGAGGACGTGGGAGCGGCCCTGAGTGTTGTTCATTAGAGCCTTTATGCAGCCGATCAGCGAGGTGTGGATCTGAGACTCGCTCGTCTCGTACTCCATGTTCTTCAGGAAGTTCAGCAGACACGTCAGACCATCCTGATCGATGAAGCGGGTCACAAAACTGCAGAGGTATAAGGGTAGAAGGTTTATTTACTGAAAACTCTGTTTAACACCCTTACACCTTTAAATCATACATTATTAGAGTAACCTCATGGGTTGTGTCCTCAATGCTGTCTTTAACCCCTCTATAGATTTGTTCCTCTCCTCTTCATCCTCCTTCTCCAGAGCCACAAATGTCTTCCTCTGAGCAAGAGTACAGAATATTGTACACACACTGACATGCAGGAGACGGTTATACACACTGCATATGTGTATTATATATAGTAATCCAGAAAAGAATATCATGATGCCTCAACGTATTGCTCGCTCAATCAATCAAAATATTTAAATATTTAACAAAATATTTTAACTAACCTTAATGATTTTTCGTATCCTATACTGACTGTTTAAAGAAGGTATGTATTTAAAAATTAGCAAAAAATCTTTAATGTAATGATTCTAAACTTCCTCATTTATACACATATTTTGTAACGTGTGTGTGTGTGTGTGTGTGTGTGTGTGTGTGTGTGTGTGTGTGTGTGTCTCACAGCAGCCATGGAGTTGATCTGGTCAATGTAATAGTCAGGCCAACTCGTCGCTCCTTTGTTCTCATCCTGTTCCTGAACATCAGAAACAAAGTATTATTTTTCATCTCTGGAAAAATAACCACAAACTGCAAACATACACACTTACAGACATATGCACACATGCAAACCGGACACACATATGCATGCACGTTCTACACAAAACAAAACATAGTTCCAACCAGCAATTAGTTAAAAGTAAGTAAAAGTTTTTTCCTGAATATTAAGCTGCATGTGCTTTTTATTAGTTATTAAAAGTACACTCTGGTGACGAGCTCAGCACAGCGCGTCCCGAGCCCCGTGGCAGCGAATCACAGACGCAGGACAGCTCTGAGCTTCAGCCTCACACTAATGTTGATGTTGGAAAGAGAAGAAGCAGCTTTTCTTTTCTGCTAAGCATCACACAGACTTTACAGATAAAGCTCCAAGATCAAATATTAACCAGATCAAACGATTCAACACTTTGATTATTTAAAGTCAATAAAACAAAATAATCATGATGACCTCAGGTCTAGAACACAATCCAATCCGCCTGACATTAGACTGTTCACAACAGACCAGAGGCTTTATAGTCTAATATCTGTTCTAGATCAGATACAGATCCCAGGCTTGTTGCTTAGAAAACATTTCTTCCACTCTTTCCTCTTTATCCCATTTTCTCACTTTCTCTGTTTTGCATTCAAGCCATTCTCACCATCTTCTTGCTGCAGTATATCTGCCATTTTTTCTCTGCAGGAAGAGCAAACATAGCTGCCCGGTGTGTATCAGTCAGGTCCAGTTCATCCTATTCAAAGAAACACAAAACACATAAAAAGAAACAAGTGATGTAAATATACAGTATCTAAAACACACAGAATAAAAAATGTTGGAAGAAGTGAATTCAAACAGTCAAGTCTTTATACTGGAGGTTCACAGAGGTATTTGACATTACAGATTTTCTAAAGAGTTCAGTTGGTATTGATTAGACTTTTAGACAATTACAACTTTATATTGAAGATGACGCAACTCTACCCCTCCCAGCTTCATTCATTCATCTTCTATACCCCTTATCCTGTAAACAGGGTCACGGAGGCCTGGAGCCTATCACAGGAGACTTTAGACACAAGCCGGGGAACGCCACACACACCACACACATACACTACAGGAAATTTAAGAACGCCATTTAACCTAACCTGCATGTCTTTGGACTGCGGGAGGAAACCGGGATAACAGAAGGAAATCTACCAAGTACAGGGAGAACTTGCAAACTCCACGCACACGGAAGGCGGGAATTGAACCCACATTGCTAACCGATATGCCACCGTGCCACTAATATCGACACTATTTATCAATAAATCAATAAAACATGTTAAAAAGTGTTTGAACGCAAATAATGTCAATTTCATAGCCATTTTTTTTTTCAAAATCATAGACTGTATTATGACATTATGGCTATGAACTCAGACTACATGAAAATATTTGATTAAAATTTAAATCTCAATTCGTTTCACAAATAGGTTGATTCTGCGGCATTCAGAAATACATACTGCTATACAGAATGCATACAGAATGCTAATATTCCATCCTATACGCTGTAATAAATGAGCATGGAGACGTAATTCATGACTGACCCCCGGAGATCAACACGTCTACAGAGGAAAAACAGGAGAAACAACATCCGAGGGTGTTTTAAAACGAGTCAAACAGCTTGCTTCTACTGAGAACCAACTAATTTCTCATAAACATGTTTAATATTATGTACTTAATATTATGAACAACACACCAGCATTACCATTACATTGCATGAATATGTATACCAGGGTTCTTTGAATCAAGTCATGAAGGGCTGTAAGTCACGTGGATTAGTGCGGAAATAAGACTGAAGTCTGCTGTTGTGCATCAACTACCAGCTTCCTGTCCGTCTTTGTATGAAAACGATCCTGATGCAGGCAAAACATGCTTGCAGTGGTATACTGTCTGTGATCATAACTGATAACCATGGCTGCAGTTACCACACTTACACACACACACACACACACACACACATCCATTATCCCATCACTCAGCAGCACCATCTGTCCGGACCAAAATGATAAATTTAAAATATCCACTAAAATTTAAATAACAGTAAAAATAACAAATAATAAAAATTTTCTGTACAACAGAAAGCTTTGTGAGCTTCGCACTCAGATTAGTTTGTGGAAACATTTTTAAAAGTAAATGTTAAAGGTTAGAGTTACAAGTTAGTTTATGAATTTTACAAACCGGATTCCAAAAAAGTTGGGACACTATACAAATCGTGAATAAAACTGAATTCAATGATGTGGAGGTGCCAACTTCTAATATTTTATTCAGAATAGAACATAAATCACAGAACAAAAGTTTAAACTGAG
>JAOVVA010000002.1:3576392-3595776 GCA_028565275.1 Leiocassis micropogon | reverse complement strand
ATTCTGTCTCAATCCTTTACCATAAACCTATGATAAAAATTATAGACCCTTCATTTCTTTGTAAGTGGGCAAACTTAAAAAATCTGTAGGGGATCAAATACTTATTTCCCCCACTGTATTTACAGTTTCAAAAGTGAACTGTATAGAGGGTGTTATAGATTTAGCAACAGACTGAGTCTTCACTAAACAAACTAAAGAAAACTCTCAATTAAATAAGTGAAGTTTTATTTATTGACCTTTCGTAGGTAAAAATCATAAGATACAAGCTTTAGCTGAATGCAGCAGTCAGGAATGTAAATTTTGTTCTCAAGCCTTGTTCCATCATATGTACACACTTCCTCACTTTATTCTCACGCCGCACGATGATGTCATGCCTCGCTCCAGCTTTATGCTCCTGGCTCTAACTTTAACAGGATGTGAGATTCATAATTCATAATACACAATCCAGACCACTGGCTCTTCATTCAGCCAGGTTCGGGTATCAACACTTCCCTGTTTTTTGGCTGGGGTTAAAAAACTGTTTCCGTCACCTTACCTAAGTCAGGGGTTACACATGATAACGATAGGCAGAAACAAGAAGTCTGTTTAATGTACAGCACTTCTGAAGGTTTTGGCCCCCGGTGTATCAGCGCTGAATAAATATTTAAAGAGTGCAGGTCTGGTTTGTGTTATCGGTCCGAACCCTAATGGAGGAACGTGTGAGAAGCGCAGGCGTCAGATAAAACGTCAGAGGGGGATAAAACCCTAGCTTGGAGCAAACTGCACCACGAGGAGTTCAGACAAAGTTTCTGTAGATTACACATGACTCACGGCACATACTCGCCCTCACACCGCCCCGCTCCTGACTGCACTAATTATTACTGGTACACACAGGATTTGTCTGTTGCCATTGGCAAAAATCAAAATATTTACTTCCTCCCTCCCAGCTTGATGAAAGTGTTTATGGTAAAGAACTGACATCCATGAATCAATAGATGAGCTAAGCGCTAAATACTAACTCCTTTATCTCTATTCTGGAGAAAGAACACAAACATCTGAGCTCTGACACTAATCATAATTCTTTAGCAAGACTCCATTATTTAAATCTTTAACAGTGTGCTCTTACAGACTGAAAGCAGGATGATGAGAAACAAGAAACACTGTGTTAGGTGTGTATGCGTGTCATCTGCTAAACAGAACACATGGCGTCATAACAATTTGTCTGTCTGTGTAATGACCTCATTCAGTGTCAAACATGATGTTTAAATCTAATATCACAAATCACACTTTAAGCTAGAAGGAATAATAATAGCAAAAATTATGAATAAGGATGGAAATTTAACTCATACATACAGTAATAAAAGGATGGATGGATGAATAGACAGACAGACAGACAGACAGACAGACAGACAGACAGATAGATAGATAGATAGATAGATAGATAGATAGATAGATAGATAGATAGATAGATAGATAGAAGCTTTATTGATCCTGAAGGAAATTCCAGATAGGGTAGGCATAAATGTCAATATTAATGTTGTAGACATGGGAAGTAGTTTGCATAAATTAAAAGGAACACAGAGCCATGAGATATATAAATGTGTTCAAACATAAAAGAGAGAGAGAGAGATTAATATTAACTTATTTTATTATATTAATTATTTTATTTAGTCATTGATTTGATTAGGCACACTGTAAGTACATGTTTTTTCTTTAATTCAAACTATTTCATAGACATGCTTCAGTCAGTTCATAACACATTATTATTACTGGTCACTACATTATAAAATTTTATTAATTCTATTATTTACATTTTTAATGATTAGCGTTAGAAATGCAGCATCGCCATCTGCTGACTCAATGGAGAATTAAAAATAAAATACATATTAGAGGTGTGAGTTTTTTTTCTTAATTATTAGTATTAATAATAATTTTGTCCTGTTTTCAACACCACTGTGTATTTATAACAGCATTTTAACATCGCAGTATAGCAGAACCACTGGTACTGTAGTTTTTTAATTAAAACTATTTCATTAATATGCTTGACTCATATTACAATACTTTGATGCTAAAAATCAGTATTAATGGTCAATCCGTTATAAAATTATATTAATTACATTATTTTAAAAAAAAGAAGTAATGATTAGTATAAGAAATGCAGCAGCGCCATCTGCTGACCCCGCTGAAGAATTAAAAAAATAAACGACAAGGTGTGAGGAGTCCGCCAAACCAAAACTGCTCCCCACCCCACTCCCCCCTTAATAATCAACCAACATGTTTAAGGTGATGGCTGGTATTAATAAGCGCTTGGTCCTGTGTCCACCAACGCTGTGCCTTTATATAATTTAGAGAGTATAGCAGAGCCACTGGTAGTTGTGTTTGCAATTGATGCTAAATGTAATTAAAGTTTGTTTTAGTCATATTAGATTCATGACACGACATGTGCTCTAGGCACCATGGGAAAAGGGTGATCACTTGCAGACGCTGCGCAGGTGCTGCAGCTGTGCGAGGTTAACGCTGCTTCCTCCGCACACGATGACGACCAGCGGGCCGAGAGGTTTGCGCAGACGACCTTCGTCCTGCAGCCGCTGTATCACACCGCTGTATACCGCGGCCAACGAAGCTGCACACGCTAACTCCACTAACACACGCTCTTCATCTTCACATGCGCCAACACATGCATAAAAATACATCATATGTATGAGAATTAGTGCTAACAAACACAGCACTGATATTAACAATATTAACTACTGTAACAGTAATCGCTACTGGGTCAATCAAGCTAGGTTTTTAGCTAGGTTTGAGATTTACATTTACATTTAGGCATTTGGCAGACGCTCTTATCCAGAGCGACTTACATTTTTATCTCATTACACATCTGAGCAGTTGAGGGTTAAGGGCCTTGCTCTCAAAAGCTCTCAAAGATTTGCTGTTATTGTTAGGTAACTAACAATATTTAATAACACTCAAATGTCTTTATTAGCAACAATAACAGATTCTATAAGCTAGCTTTGTATTTGATTATTTTTGGACAAAACATAAAACACACAAATTATTATACGGTAAAAATAAACGTAAAGGTATATTACCGAGGAAGAGCTCAACTGCCTGCAGAGCCTGTCGATCAGTCACTAGCTCGGAGATGACGTTTGGTCTTTTGCTATATTCGAACGCCTGACTGCAAGCTGTCTTCGCTCCTAAACATTTAGCCTCGCTAGAAAAAGAAATAAACCAACACAAAGAATCTAATTTAGACACACAAAAGCACCATGTGGTCAGGAAGAAACTCGCTAAATAACATTTCCAGTTATCAAACTTTCATTTTTACTGCTAAGTCAAGTCAAATTTATTTGTATAGCACATTAAATAACAACCACATGGTGGCTGTAACAAAAAAAATGAAATTAATTATTTGTATCCAAGACAGTTATTGCTGGATAGTTGGGTATCTAGAGCATGAACCACCCGCTAAGCTGCCATGATGTAGCTAGCAACAATTAACACCGAATTAACTTACCTAATATTATCTACCTAACTAACATACAACAGGTAGTTAACTAACAATACGATCTAATCATAAATGTCATAGAGAATCTATTTGATCTCTTATTTTAGAAACCTCAGCATTAAATAATTTCCATACCACCATCACTCACACTTATCCCCTTAGAGGTACCTCCAGATTGGCATGTGAGAATTAAAGCCCATATTTAGAATAGTTGTTTTTACCTCGTAATGTCTGGTAAAGTGACTAAATGTCCAGCTTTTATGGCTGCATTGAGACAATTTGCTCCCACAGTCTCCATACAGAGGATGGGGACATGACCCCAGCCGACTTCATCCATGCCTTGAACGACTCCGCAGAAAAGTCCTCCGCCTCCGATGGACAGCACCACGGCGCCCGGCTCACACGGCAGATCCGCCTTCAGTTCGTGGACCAGACTTGAATGTCCCTTCCTGAAAGAAAATCAAGATTTTCATAATAACCATCTTCGCCAATAGGATGCATTTCTTTATGTCTTGCTGCAAATTATTGAGCATGAAACTTTTTATAATGGACATTTTAGATTTGTCCTAACCATAGCCTAACAAATTAGACACAGTTAATACACAAAAGGACCAGAATCTACAACTTAGGGTCCTAAAGTTCACTGTATTCAGAATTTGGGTTACATAAGTGTGTTTCCTAGCTTATAAAAATCTCTGTGTGCTTCACACATCCGAGTTTGCAAGATATTTAGATATTTTTGTTTTGTTTAGGAACTGTTTTTTTTAATAACAGCTACAGAGACACTCTTAATGGGTACCTATTATGCAAAATTCACTTTTTTGTCATGTTTAGACATTCAAACGGGTCTTTGGTGTCTGGTGTCCTGCTTTTTGTCTTTTATGGCTAACGAGCTGATTTGATTTGTCCCCCTAGTGTGATATCATATAAGGAGAGCCCATTCTCCATGTTTTTATTCTGCTCTGCTGTTTTCTGAAGGGCGTGGCTCAGCACTAGCTCATTTATATTAAAATTGAAACTGAAAGAGTTATTGGAGACTAAAAACAAATTATCCGATGGGTATTTCAGCTGGGGCATTAACTCATATGCACACTCTGGAGGAGCTCTGAGACCTCTGTTATCTTGCTAAAGAAAGAGTCAAATATGGGACCTTTAATACTAATAATTATCATAGATTTCGATTTAGAACAATAAGAGTGACAAAGAGCACCTCACCAGACCAGAGGATGATCAAACGGTGGCACCAGGATGAGGTTTTCGCTTTCAGCCAGACGAAGAGCCTCTGCGTTTGCGTCGTCCCAAACCTGCTCATATCACGCACAGGAGGAGATTGTGCTGTAAATGCTGTTTGTGTCTCATATAAATATTGTAATATTAGGACGTTTAATTATTGGGGAATTTTCTCACCTTACCTGCGACTCGCACACTGGCACCATGGTCCCGCAGTTTCTCCACCACCAGCTTCGGAGAGGACGAAGGCACGACGATGGTGGCCATGATGTTGAGCTTGCGTGCTGCATATGCTGTAGCCAAGCCTGCGTTTCCACCTGCATTCAGCATTCACAGTATGAACACACAGCTCCTCAACATGAAAAAACTTCAATCCTGATTTATGAAAAAACAGTGAATCTTATACAGTGTCACTCATTGTCTATACCGCTTTATCCTGTATATAGGGGGCCTGAAGCCTATCCCAGGAGACTTAAAGCACGGGGAAGGGTACACCCTGGACAGAGTGCCAATCCAGAGCAGGGGACACACATCTCACAAACACATGCTCATTCTCACACAATACGGCAATTTGGGAACACCAATTTGCCTAACCTACACGTCTTTGAAGTCTGGGAGGAAACTAGAATACCCGAAGGAAACCCACTAGTACTAAACACTCTTTCTCTTAAATTTTTTTACGTAATACAGATAAATTATTTCACTAAACTGAACCCACCTGAAGAACAGATTACACCATTTGACTTTGAACCTGCAAGCTTAAAAAAAGAAAAATATTTAATTAGTTGTTTTCCCATCATGTTTTTGCCATTTTGTTACATAAAACAGCTTTTAATTTTTTATAATTATTGAATCACTAAAGTATAAATTGTAAATAATTACGTTCTAATTTTAATCTCTAATTTTAATACTAAAAACACATTTTTAATAGATTCTAAAAAAAACCCTTTAGGAGCGTATAGCGAGATGATTACGTCACTATCATTCCTCAAGTAAGTTCCGCTCATTCGTTTTGTTTATATACATTTTCCGATTTAATTTTAAATCATGTCTGGTGATTTATAAATCCTTAGAAACATCAAATTATACATTATGTCCACCATGTTTAATATTCTACTTAAATTATTTTTACGAATTAAATAAATGCTTTTTGTCGCTCATTTTGCGACTGTGCTGTAAAAACTACACTTCCCACAAACACGCTTTTAAGCGTCATAGGATTTCGAATCCTTTTTTACATATTTATTTGCTTTATATTAGTATAAAATGTACAAATGTAACTTTTCTTACATAATCTTTTACAACGTTTAAAAGGCTAACTGTGCCAGTATATCTAGTTGGGTTGTGCTGCGTAAACGAAATACCCGGATGAGACAGCGGCATGTGATTGGTTTAGAAGCAGAGTACTTCCGGGTTCTTTGAAAGTTATGCAGTTATGTTATACAACATGGACTACAAAAGTATTTGGACTACAAAATGGACTATTAAAAGTACATTTAATTAAATGCCGGTATAAATTTAAAGCTGAATAATGGTAAACTGTTCATAATTTCGTTCATTTTATTCTATGAACAAACATGCAATCGATGCATAAACGTGTTACACGCGAATGATAACAAGAAATTAATTTGATATTTCTGTGTTTAAAAAGACACTGTTTTTAAAGGTGGAGAGAGTTATTTTCTGCTCACCTGTTTAATCAGGTGTCCGATTCCTCTGATTTTAAACGAACCAGAAGGCTGGACGTTTTCCATCTTAAGGTAAACAGGGGAGTCAAGCCGCTTGGACATACTAATGCTCTCAATGAGAGGAGAATTAATGTGGAATCCCCGCACGTCCGACATGATAGATACTGTAGATAGATAGATAGATAGATAGATACTGTAGATAGATAGATAGAAGTATCTGCAAGGCGCACTCTAGAAATAAAGTCTGGTTTGCACTTCCTGCTGAAAAAAAAAGGAAAGGAAAAGTTTAAGGGAGCACACCACACGGGTCCGAACTGGGTTTTGTTTTTCAGGTTTACTCTGGGCTGTGCTGGTTAATCTGTTCCCAGTTTTACTTGCCTGCAGCTACTGTACCATGCATGATGCTAGAATCCATGTCTGATCATCTACACTGTTTTCTACACCCTCAGAGCATCAACAATGTTACTTTGTTGGATTTAAGATGAATGCCTGATTAAAATAATACTAGATTACTGTGCAATACTTACAAGTGGCCCTGAGTCATATTCTTATGGTACTTACTGTTTTAGGAACTTTTTTTTTTTTTCAAATATTATTATTCTTATTTATTACCTTTATTCTTTATTACCTTTCTTAGTTAACAACTGTGAGCACCTGTAACCGAGCATAAGCAATTTCCCTCGGGGATTAATAAAGTTATTTGAATCTTTGAATCTTTGAAAATGTTAATGAAGAGTTTTCCTGCCTACCTTCAAACAAGTGCAGTGCAGTCAGCGTTAATAAGAGCAGCTCCCAGCAAGATTAAAAATCACACTTGATTTCTCAAGGTCCAAAGGTTATTACTGACTAACTGACTACTGCAGCAAATATGCATGATCAGCAATAAGAAACACACACACACACACACACACACAATTAAAGGTGTGCACAGCGGTTTAAATTGATTTTAAAAAATTACTGAGTAATTACATATAACCCTTTTTCCAATTAGATTAGGACAGTTTAAGTATAAAAGCCAAATAGATATACATTGCCTGGACAAAAAGTCACTCACTCTAATATTTTGTTATTTTGCTTTGATCAGGGCATGCATTCGTTATGCAATGGCACAATGTTTATTTCTGTCCAGAGTGGCATTAATTTTTATCCAAGATCCTTATTAATAATGGAAAAGTCTTCTCCAGCACATACCAAAGATTCTCCCTGGGCTTAAGGTCTGTACTCTGTAGTTGGCCAATCCATATTTGAAAATGATGTCTCATGCTCCCTGAACCACTTGTTCACAATTTGAGCCCAATGTGAGTCATTTTGGAATATGCCTGTATCATCAGGGAAGGAAAAAATAATTGATGGAAAAACCCGTCAATTCGGTACATTCAGGTCGTTAGCTGACCTCTTTTTTTGGGGCACATAATGTTGCTCAGCCTAGACCTGACCAACAGAAGCAACCCCAGGCTCATACGGTAGCCACTAGGCATGATGGGTACAATAATTTCCTCCACCTCTCTTCTTACCCTGACACACTCATCACACCATGGTAAATATGCATCATTAGACCACATGACCTTTTTCCAATGCTCCATAGACCATTCTTTATGCTGCCTAACATACTGAAGCCTTTTTTTTAGATTAGCCTCGCTGTCCTTAAGGCTACACAGCTGTTTAATCCTAATCCCTTAGGTTCTCTTTCTAATGTGTGGAAATGCTATTTTCACTCTCAAACATAGCCATGAGTTCTTCTCTTTTCATTTTTGTTTATGATTCACGTGTTTATGTTTGTGTTTAAGTGATCTCTGATCACTATTCTAACCACATTTCTTCCTCAAAGATGACGATTCACCACTATCCTTCCAGGTTTTAATGGTGAGTTGGACAGTTCATAACCCAATTTTAGTAGTTTCAGCAATCTCCTTAGTTTTCTTTTCCTGATGCAGGCCAATAATTTGACCCGTCTGAAAGAGAGTAATATAATTTTTTTTTGCCTGGGCAGTGTAATTAATCATATTATAGAATTAACTCCTTAGTTAAATGATAAAATCAATAACATTATTTTTCAAAATGATTAAAATTTTGACAGTTCACAATTTGAGAATGTCTTTATTGTGCACATTTACATGGCATGTGGCATGAAGGATATCGCAGAGTCAGACTCAGGTTCAGGCCTCTTATACTGCATAATTATGATTATCACTGATCATTATTATTATCTGCTGTCAAGTGCATCACTCATACACCTGAACCCATAAAGCAATTCATCTCCTACTGTATGTGTTACAAAGAGCTGTTAAAAACTAAGAGGAGATCGATACAACATAAAAAAAACATTTCAGACTAAATGACATTTTATTAACACCAATTGCAGACAATCAGCTGAGACGCAGTCAGTGTCTGGAGATCGCTTCATTAGTTCACACTTCAGCAACAAGGCCAGGAGTTTAGCTTCACACAATCTAACACAATTGTATAAAGGACTCATCCTGACATTTTATGAAATGGAAACAAGATTTTTGTAGCGAGTGTGTGATGATCTGTTAAAGTGGAGGCTCTGGCCACATGAGCCTCGTGGCTTCAGGTCATATTTAAACACGCAAAATGTATCATAGCAAATGTGTCTCGGTTGTTCATGTGCATTTGGCTTTAACATATTAATACAGGTGTGTAGAGCTTTTATTTTCTTCCTGGATCAAAAACACAGACTTTTCCCATTTTTCATAACTTTCTTACCACCATTGCTTATTTACCTTCAAATTTCTCCTCTCTTATACTTCCATGACTGCACACTTACAAACTCCTCAACATTTCATCTGCACTCTTATTCTAATGTCTCTCTCTCTGCACTTTCTAGCGCTTCCCTTCCTTCCTTCCTTATTGTCGTTGAATCAGCTGCTCAGTAGACAACGTTTTGTCCTTGAGTCTTTCCTTTGTCCAACAAAAATACACAAAGCTCCCTTCCCCAGCTGTCTCATAGTGTCATTACTTTCATATCCCACAAACACCAGTGCAAAAGGAAACAGGAAAACCGGTGTGTTTCCATCTCACAGACATCTGGGTGAAAGGGATTTAAAAAAATAAACCCATATAAGATCCGTTTTGCAGGCTGAAAACGGACCACTGATCAGCAAATCTCTCCTGGCAGATAAATAAATCCAAGCTTCAGTCTCAGTTTATAGCTGCCACGCCCTCGGCTTATCTTGGTGGCACTAAAAGATGAAAATGTCCAGTTTGGGGTTCCTGTCCATCAGGGGACACTATGCCAGGGACCGCTGTCGGGGTTTGATCCTCGGGTACAACTGCACAAAAGTAGAGAATATAAAGATTGTGTATAATATCTAAAATTCTGCAACAGGTTCTCTTTTAGTCACAGTAAAGGAGGTGTGGCCTCCATCAGTCATGGTAAAGGAGGTGTGGCCTCCGTCAGTCACAGTAAAGGAGGTGTGGCCTATGTCAGTTACAGTGAAGGGGTGTGGCTTTTGTGTCTGTCAGTCATAGTGGCAGTTTATAGACATTACTAATTTTCAGTGGGATTTTTCATGCTTACCCCCAGCAAGTTTCGAGGAATGTAGCCCTCCTTGTCATTAAGTCTGGCCCACCACCACTCCGTCTCACTCTCATCTCTGCGCTTCAGCACTGTTAGAGCGTCTCCATCACGGAACGAGAGCTCATCCGGACTCTGAGCTTCATAATCCCACAGAGCGTAAACAGTTCCCTTATTCATCACCCCCAACTTCTCTTGCACACCTGAGAGAGAAACAGGAACTAATTACAATTAAAAAAACCTGGTGTGATAAAACAACTTGTGTAAAATCCTCACTTCTCCCACCATAAAGAAACTGTGAGCACTGCACATAGCCGTTCTCCATCTCCTCGCACTTATCCGCCGCCGTCTCCACGTCACTGATGGTGGTGGCGAAGATGGCCGCCCCTGACTCCACCAGGAGCTTACACAGATGTACGCTGTTACACGAGGCGGCGCAGTGCAGCGGTGTCCTGTTACATGCAACAGAGATTCGCTTACTAATAGGATTAAATTTATATATAAAATATTGGTTTATTTGCTCTGTAGTTTGTACCATCCGTCGCTGTCTGCTGCGTTGATGTTCACTCCGAAATCCAGCAGGAACTTCACGATGTGATAATGACCAGCACACACAGCGTTGTGAAGCGGCGTGATGCCTTCATCATTCGGAGTGCTGGGGTTCTCCACCTGAAATTAAAGCCGGTAGGAATAAAACACTTGCTAGGGTGTTCTAATGAAGCACACCGATGAACCAACAGTGCTGTAGTATTAACTTAATTTAAGGTCTAAAGTAATTTGCGGTTACAAGGACCATCAACCATTTGTAATTTTGTCAAGTTTGAGCTCATCAGATTGATGACTCGGGTCCACACCTCAGCATCACTTAGAACCTTGTGATGATTATTATATTTTAAGGCTGTGTTGTACCTCATATATAATCCTCTGCACCAGGTCAAACTCGCCCTCCAGAGATGCGTCCAGGAGCAGCGCCAGCGGGTTAAACTTCACCCTCAGACCATGACCCGTTCTCTCAGAACCAGGCTTTTTCAGGTTCGTCCTCTTCACCTAACATTCAACCAGAAATAAGATTTATTCGCTAAATGAAAAATCCAAGGATTTTTGTTTTCTGCAGTGATTTGGACTTAAAAATGTTAGAGAGAAATTCGCTCTTTTGATTTGTTTGCTGTTTGGGCTTGGGTTTGCATGAAATGAAATAAACTAGAAAAATAATTGGTTGAGGGCTTGTAGGGCTGAAAACATTGGTGTAAAACTCTTTCATTCATTGTTCAGAAATAAAAAGAGAAAAGGAGATTCTGAGTTACATCCTGCGTTTATCTTCTCTTTTCGATTGTTTTGTCTGTTTAAACCATAAATGTACAAAGTGAAAAAAAATTTACTTAATTCAGTTCCAGCAGTCGTATTGATACAGAGTCGGTTTACTTTCTCTCCGGGTTCCCTGAGTTCAAGTGAACAACCACCTCAATCTAATGCTCTCAGCCCTGAGGTTGCGATTGCTCTCCTCTTACCGGTATAAAGAACGACACTGGAGAACACACCAAGGTTCTGTTCAAACAGACTAAACTCTGCTTAGGTGAAAGCACCTGGAATCTCTGTATCACTAGCGATGTTATTCTTATGATGTCCTGGTGTAACACTCACCGTGTTCTGCTCTGTGTCTTCTTTCTCCTCTGCCGTGGACTCTTCATCTGCATCTAACGACGACTTGTTGTTATGACTATCCTGAGGACCTTCTTTAGGATCCATGGCGTCTGTAATCTCTGGAGTTTCAGTATGATTAGCCGTTTGCGCCATTTGATTCTCATTAGCATCAGGTGCCGGTGACGGTCCAGGATCGGAGACAGACGTTGGTGTTGGCTCTACAGCAGCTTTTATAGGCGTTTCAGTAACATTTCCGTTAACAGAATCAACATCACCTGTTAAATTCAAGGCAGTGTCTGGTTGGAAAAATGGTGTAACCGTTTCTATGCCACCAACAAGTGTGTTGAAGCGCTGGTAGAGAAGTTTCTGGATGTTGGGACCATTGGGACCCTCAGGCTCGGTGATGGAGCTTCGCTTTTTAAGAGGACGAGGAGCATTGGCGAGCTTTCTCCTCAGCACCTCCAGGTCAATGTCACTCTGGTAGCGCAGGGGCGAGTGAGCCGGGGTGAGTTTAGTGGGGCTCAGGGGGCGAGGGATGTTCTCCATGCTGGGCTGGGGATTGTGGCTAATCACGGGTTCAGACTCGCGCTCCGAGATGTCTCTGGTGGACTGGTGCTGGAAGGGGACAGGGGATGAGGAGACAGAGCTCGGCAGCAACGGCTTTCCATACACTGGAGAAAGAAAAGGAAATGAGGCAATGAAAAAGGAAATGAGGCAATGTCCACATGCTTAGGCACATCAGGCAATGTATACTCCCCACTCCTGGAGAGATATCTGTCGTTCTCTGGCAGTTTCTTACAGCCCAGATTTTCAGCTCATTGTATCTAAGCAATTGAGGGTGAAGGACCGTGCTCAAGGGCCCAACAGCGACAGCCTGGCAGCGCTGATGCTAGAACCGTGGATCCTCCGATTAGCAGTCCAACACCATAACCTCTTATTATTAGTAGTAGTGGTAAAAGTAATCATTTATAGTGAGCAGTTTAGTTGATCTACTAATTTAATAATGAAAATGAAATATTTAAAAAATTCAATTACTGCTATTAATTATGTGGTAACTATATACTATATAATATTATACAATGTAATTTTGGCATATACCCGCTTTCACTGCAGATCTGGTGCTGCTGCTTTGGTAGTTTTTGGCCACTGGCTGCTGCAGATACATGTGATAAATGGAGCTAGAGTTCATCGTAGCAGGACCCTTGCGTGGAGACTGAGGTCGTGACCCCCGTTCCGTATAAAACGGCCGAACTGCTGCAGCCAGAGGGGCGTCATTACTTCTCTCACTCGGGGGCAAGACAGGCGAGCCAGCTGAGGGCGTAGGACTCGGGGGGACGGTGATCCTCTGCTGGATCTGCTGCGATGAGGAACCGGAGGATCTGTGCCAGGACAGAGTGCCTGGTGCTGAGCGGGGCAGAGAGTTAGTGGCACAGACGGTGGAGTGATGTCCCACGCTGGGGTACGTGCCGTAGATCGGGGGAGGATGTTTGGACAGGGTCGTTATAGTGCCCAGTACTTTAGCAGATCCCTGTCGTGGAGAAGAAAGTGTTGGAAATGTGTGCGTAATCTGCTATATGATTAGTCACAGTCATCTCCAGAAAAACTTTACTAAAACAGGTCTGTGGTTACTCAGCTAAATCAAAAATGAAACTTTTTTTAACCTTAACCTTTTTTTACTTAAGGTGTTGTTAAATGTAATAATGGCACCATTGTTTAACGTTGTTTCATTGTAAGTAACTGTCTTACACAAATACATTTTAAAGTCCATCTTTACGATGGGTGCCAATAATTCTGGAGCTGATTGTCGAGTCTCTGTGTAAGATGTAATGTGTCTTAAATTCTGGACTTTAAAATCTGTTTCACTTTATGTGTTTGTTTTATTTTTATTTATTTATTTTTTTTAATTAACTAATGCCATAATGTGACGTATTATTGCTAACATTCCACATCTACAGGCTAGTCACAAGTAAAAAAAAAAAGATTTAACTGTGTAATAATTAAAAACATTTAATTCGTCTCGTTCGCAAAGGCAGCTGGGAAAACTCCGCCCCGTACGCTGGATGCCATAACGATCTTACATGAATGTATGTAACATGAACACAAAAACAATAATATATACATGGAAAATGTATCAATAGAAATAGATTCATAGCACATAAATAAATAATCAACATATTATAAGTGAGTAAATACTTACAAATAAATAAATATCATTAAGCAAATGGGTATTAAGGTTTAATGTTGAAAAAATGTAAGTATAGTAATAAAGTAATACCATTAGGCAAAAAGATTTCTCTATTTGCCCATAGTTTATAATAACTACAGGGAAATCAATGCTAAATAATTGAAGAAAAAGTGTAATAAATTCTTGTGGAAGGAAAGAAACTGCGGAATCCTTCACCATGAATTCATAATATTACATGAATACATAATATATTAATATAATATTAATATAATATTATATAATATTAATACATGCTATATATTATATATAATATTCTTAAATGAAATTATATCATATTATATAATATACAGTATATAATTGATTGAATACAGAGTTATTCTGTACAGCAGTACTGAGAATAACTGATTATTATCACAACTGTTAAACACCTCACCTTTTCACCGGGAGCCATTTTGCCCGGGTTCTGGCTTGTGTCCTTCCAGTCCGGGGCTTTGAGAGAGGCCATGTTCCAATTCGCATCGTTTGCTGCAAGGTAGGACGGAGCGAGAGGGAAGGAATGAGGTAAAAACAGAAATTGTAAAAATGTTCAGAGACATAATACACCTACGTACAGTACGACTAAACACTAAACGCTTAAGACTCCACTAATCACAGCTTGGTGTGGAGCGTATTTGTGGAGCGTCCTCTTCTCTGATCAGGCTAAAGAGATTACAATGGTGCTCTGTGTATGTGTGTGTGTGTGTGTGTGTGTGAGAGTGATTGTGTGTTTTGACAAAGAGAGACACTTTCCCATTGACCCGAGGTCATCGCATTAGGTTTTGACCTGAGCATCATCTCTACAATAAGAAATAATATTCAAAACAGTAGATGCTGGAATGTATTTTATACTACTAGGAGCGGGTAAATGTGTCAGGCTGTGACTTCGAGGATTGTGAGGCGGCTCTAGGCTTAATTCAGTGATGTAATTTGTTATAACCTGCTCACGGCCTTCCACAAAAATAAATGGAGTTACATAAGAGCAGCTGCAGCCGCCACTGAATATAATGACCTTCTGAACTCCTGTAAAGCATTTTTTCCTCTTCACCCCAGTCTCACACAAACTCTCAAACTGTGTGTACTTCCTCTGTACTGAATAATAATGAAGCATAGAGCAGGTTTAAACACCCGTTGTACACAGATGCCAATAAACAGTCCCTCACATCGGTTTAGTTAAAATGCCTGAAGTTTGTGTTTTATTTTTGTTGGAACTAGGACAGGACCAGCACGAGAAGTCCACAGTAACATAATCAGCTCTCTGCAGCGCTCCATTTTCAACAATGACATTAAAGCAAAAGCAAGGACGATGTTTTTTATCATGATAATATAGAAAAACAGCTTTCTCTGCTTCTCTTCGCTTTTATTTAAGAATTAGGCCACTCTGTTCTACCCATTCTCAAACCCTGAGCTGTAACTTGCCCTTGTGCAGGTGGGTACGAAATATAGGCTGTAAATGCAGTGTACTTCAGTAGAGATAGTGGATGAAGAGAAGCAGGGTGCTTCATAAAATTGTTTATCTGCTCTGTTTCCAAGGCTGTAGGAGGTGGAACCATATAGTATCAGTTGTGGTTTTTGTTGGAATGGAAGCTGGAATCTCTTTGGAACAATATTGTTTCTCAAATATGGAGAGAAGGACCACCTCCAGCTGGATTCTGCTTCATGATGGTTTGGAGCTACACTTGCTGCTCCTGAGCTCCCAGTGATCCAGACCCCCTCTGCCCTCTGCACCTGTCTGACTCATCTGGACTCCATGTTAACTTAGATTATAACTTATCTTCTGTTATGTTGAACTTCCAGCTACCTAAAAAGTATGTCTGGAAAAAAGAAATTCCTGCCATCTGACCCAAATGAGGATGGGTTCCCTGTTGAGTCTGGTTCCTCTCAAGGTTTTTTCCTATTGCCATCCCAAGGATTTTTTCCTTGCCCTTGCCACCGTCACCATCGCCCTTGTCTTGCTCATCAGGGACAATCTGATCACTACGATCTATACACATTTTTACTTGCTCCCACATATTTCCATAATCTTTTTTTCATTTTGTGAAGCTGCTTTGAGACTATGACCATTGTTAAAAGCGCTATATAAATAAAATTGTTTTGTCTAAAATTCGTAGAGTCCAGTCGGTTAGAAAGTGCTGCAATCATTAAAGCGCTAAGCACAGTTTGACCTCCTGCAAGAACTTGTAGGTAACATGTTGTTTCCCTGCTACATCTACTACAGTACATCTACACACAGTATATTTCCATGTAATTAATTTCTGTTGCCTTCAGTGTCCTTTGTCTCTCTCATTGCTTACCTCTCTCACAACCTCAGTAAAGGAGTACCTCTCCTGAGGATGCTGAGTTACTGTACCATGCTCTAAAACCTGCTCCTTCTATCAAATGTAGAAGGCACAGCCTTCTACTGCTGTGATCCTGATAAGCGCAGTCTGCTGCTTCTGCCATAATGAAGGCTACAAACCTATTTCTCCACCAACCTGAGGCCTACAGTATAGGTTTATCTTTCTCTCATTCTTAAGTAAGACAAGCTCTTTCTTTTGTCATGATAATAATCACAACCTCTTTCTATTGAGAATCTGAGGACCACAAGCTCATTCTACAGCTAACCTGAGGACCACAAGTTCTTTCTACAGCCCACCTGAGAACCGCAAGCTCCTTCATACAGTGGACCAGAGGGCCATAAGCTCCTTCTACAGCCAACCCGAGGACCAGAATCTCCTTCTTCAATAGGACTGAGGACCACAAGGAGCTTTCACAGCCAATTTGAGGACCACAAACTTCTTCTACAGTCACCCCTCACAGGCAACCTGAAGATCTCTAGCTCCTACTTTATTATGCAAGGGCACATAAGCACCTACCCCTGCAATCTTACAAGCTAAAATGTCTATCATGTTCTTTTATATTTAATGCAAAGTCAAGACATTTAATAGTAAGATACAACTTATTTATTCATGTGCTAATTATTTTCTGTTGCCGTTTAAAAACACATAAATAGGCAAAAAAAAAAGCATCATTGTTTCACCGATGACCACAACTGTAAACTCACGAGTGGGATGGTCTCTGGGGTCAAGGGTCACCTCACAGTTCACTATGATGTCTAGGTCTGAGACCTTCCATGGTCCAACAGGCTTCCTCACTCTATCATCGTCTGTTCCGATTCAACCCCAAAAACCACATATACACACATACACATATTGACGAAGGACAGGGGAAACAAATATAGGGAGTGGAAAAGAAAAGACATGACAGGATAAAAAAAGAAAATGTGTGTTAGGCAGACAAAATAGTAAGAAAAAAATGATGGATTCAAGCATGAAAGCAGTGTGAGTAAAGTGTAAAGATGACTGTGGATGAGAGCATGGAGTAGAATTTTCTGGCCCAAGTGTTAAATAGGGACAAGATTAAAAGAGTGAGTGTTACTGAAGTGATAAATCAAAGGAAGAGAAATTTGGACTTGACTAAGGGATCGATGCACCTGATACCAGGTTCCAGATAAAATCCCCAATCTGACCAGGATGTAGATTTTAGAATTGATTAAATTGTTTAAAAACACACCGTCTGTGATAGTTCAGAACAGTTGTGTCAGATGTGTACGCTCATCGTCATAGCAACCATCAGGATGTCAGTATGAAAGCATTGAAAGGAAGAGAATCACCTGATCTGGAGCGAGTGTGGCTGATTTGGGCAGGAAGTGGGTGCGGTTTAAGTGTATCAGGGGGCAAAGGATAGCCTTCGTTCTGCCTCCCAGTCGATGTGGGAACTTGGATGTAGGGAAACACGGCTGCGACACGACCTGAAGTGATGGGGGCCGACTGAGGGGATGAGAGGGTGCTCATCTGCCCTAACTGTGGAGGAGGAAAAAAGAGAGAGAGAGAGAGAGAGAGAGATGATTAAACAAAGATCTGCATTTTTAATGAAGTTTGGAAAATTGATCTATTTGTTTATGACTCTATATTGAATTAAGTTTTATTAATGTTGTTGGTTTGGGGGATATTTTTTTGGAGGTCCTCAGAAGATATACTGTGTGTGTTTGAGAGAGAGAGAGAGAGAGAGAGAGAGAGAGAGATAGGGGGGGAGAGATAGATGCCAGAAATCTTATTTTATTTCCACACCCCATGTCAAGAATCTCAAATCACCCAAGACCTTCGACACACCCTATACAGGACAGCTGCTCTTCCCTGCATGTGTGTGTTTAATAATATAACAGTGAGTCTGATTCCATTTTGGACCCATAATAACTGTGTAAGTAATACAACTTATATTTATTTTACATATTAATGAAGGACAAATATTTCTTGTCTGTTTCTAGTTACAGTTATTAAACGCAGTGGAACATCCATTCCCTGAGTTAGTATTTGTTCTCACTCATGTAAACAAACTGTGGCCTATAAATCTGTAACCTCATTATTCCATATCAGTGGAATTAAGACGGAGGAGTGGAAGTAATACAGTCCGAGCCCACACCATTGTTGAAAGGATCATCAAAGGATTTCCCTGAAAAAGAGAAGGTAGCACTGAGTGTCTGTTTGTTTTTCACCCACTGTAACACACCTCAGCTTTCTTCCTGTGGAGGCGCTCTCTCAGCTCCTCGATGCGGCGGTCCATCATGCTCACCTCCAGGTTGCGTTTGTTCAGCATGTCCTTGTGCTGCTGGAGTTTACTGTTCTGCTCCTGATTCAGCTTGTTCCTCATCTGAGAAGCCAACAAAATCAACACACACACGCATACAGATACACACAGATCAGTTAAAGTGCTGTAGCATCTGTCCGCAGCAGGTTTGTAAATGTTTGCTAACACATTAGCATGCTTGTTAATGACTGACTGAGAGTGCTGGATGGGAGAATCCACACACACACACACAGTCCTGCAAAGAGGAAAACACTCCACTGCCTTTCTCCTGTCTGACTAAAACGCTTTGGAAACCATTTTTCATTTTATTTTCAACATTTTAACTTTATTTAAACAACTGCATACATTTACTGTATTATACTGTGTCTAGAGGTTACTTAGATATATCCCGTGTGGAGATCCTGACGCCTGTGTGTTACTATTACCGTCGAATCGAGTGTGCGATCAACTTTCAACCTCCACACGTTGCTCCAATGTTTCGTCAGCCCTGTCATATGTGCTGCTTACTGTCGCATTAGGTGAGGAACGCCTGTGACACGGCCCACAGTGTGACACAGAAGTTGATGATGCTGCCTACTGTTAGAAGTGTGTGTGTGTGTGTGTGTGTGTGTGTGTGGTCAATGATCTGATGTTTAAAAAAATACATCAAACATCTGACATAATTGATAAAAAAAAAAACAGTGTTTTATACAGTGACCCAGAAGTGCAAAACAAAATAACAAAACAACGACAATTCAGTCAAACCGGAAAAGGTAGGTATAGTTTGCGAATGAAATTCTAATCACTGATTGGATGAGACATCTGTCACTCAAGACGTACAAGCAGTACAGTATCAAGTGAAGTCAGAATAATTTTTAAAGCACATTTAACACAACGTATTTGACCAAAGTAATATATAATCCTAAAATACTGAAATGAATCCTTAAATGAAAATACATCTAAATGTCCGTGTGGCT
>JAOVVA010000002.1:3537175-3547882 GCA_028565275.1 Leiocassis micropogon | reverse complement strand
ATATGGAAATTGAAATAAAAATGATGAATTTGTGTTAATACTTTTAAAAAATAACTAAAGGTACATAATTTTATCCCATAAGAACCCAGACCCGTTTCTCCCTAATGGGAATCTTACCAAACAAACACACAAACACCGGCCAAACAGAATGTACATTCTTATATATATAGGAACGATGGGGTATCAAAAAGTTTTGAGATTTTTATAACACACTAATAGCACAGGGCTGCACGCAGTCACAGGGAGCACCGATCTTCATACTGTAAGTCAGTGTGCCAAAAGTCATGTTCCTGTGCAGTGGCGGCTGGTGCAACATTTTTTGGTGGGGAGCAAACAAAATTCAAATTAAATTTTTAATAATCGCCTGTAAATAGCCATAAGAGGTGCTGGAAAAGCACAGAGTGTAAGCTCGGCCGCGATCACTTGACAGCTGCTTAATTAGAAGATCAGGTCGATCTGGTCCAAGCTCTTTAACTTTTTTCTTTCTTCGTCCGATGGCACGTTTGCTTCAAGAGCAGAAGAACATTACTGAAAGACAATGAGAGAACAGGAAGCCCTTCAACAAGCTCAAACCTCTATAATGTTGAAACTATTTGGCAACTTGTGCATGATGATTGTCGGAGAACTTCTGCACCCACCCTACTCGCTAGATAATAAAAAGTGTTAATAAGCAATTAATAAGCAATAAAGTACTTTCTTATAAACAGAGCTAATCTCAAAACAGTTTGATAAAAACTTAGTTCTGTCACATGTGCTACCCAGACACACCACCATTTTGGAAATAATGTCATGGGTACACAAATTCACAGATTGTCACATGACTGCACCAGGATGTTCATTAGGTCTCAACTGGGGACTTAATGAGTTAAAGTTAATGATAAAGCTGAATAAGGACTTTCCAGAACATTTAAATGGTTTGTGAAAAACAATATATTAACGTGACACTGTCAGATGTGAAGCTGATTAAATATATTATTATTATTATTAATAATTTATTTATTTTCTAATTATGGGAGACTGACATGTGTCAAAGACTGTGTTCACACTGAGGGAAAGTGGCATACCTTCACCACCTTCATTCATCTTTGCAAGTCCAGAAGTACTAGGGTGAGTCAAAATCCACACTCCGGTTATGTTAAAAGTTTTATTAGTCACACTGTCTTATTAGCGCTTTCCATTCAAGGCTATTGTCTCCCTAGTCACTGCTGTGCAGGTGTAAATGTGTTACATCAATTCATTTCTAACTGCGGTGTGAACAAAAATGGATGCCCCACCTGTGATTTGCACGAAAGAAGCCTAATACATTTTTTTATGAGAGTATATGAAAGCTTGCTGAGTCTGTTGAAGAGCAAATTATGTCAAAAAATGATGTATTTCTCTTTTCTAAAAATGTTATTCATTATATATTGAAATAACAATATACACATGACTTCTGATTTGACTGTTCAGACTGAAGGCACACTGCAAAATCTGACCTGTGTCTGATTTAGGACCACATCTGGAAGTGGCCCAAATCAAAATGAATTTGAATTAATTCCATTTTATTTGTGGTGTTCAAACTGTGATTTAAAACACAGTGGAAGGACTTCCAAGTAACATCAATGTCCAATTTTCATTGATGGAGGATATAATGAGAGCCAAAAGAAAAAAATCTTTGAATCTCTCTGTGAGCATTATGTTTTACCATGAGTTTTGACATGAGCAAGCATTTTGAATATCTGTTTTTTCTTACAGGCTTAATCACACTTTACACAGATTTCTGCTACATAATACATTTATCACCAAGTGAAACAGCATCAAGAGAAAACACAGAGAGCAGAAAAATCATTTACACCTTTATTTTGATATCTCTATCAGTCAGCAGCAAGAGATAATCCAGGAAATTATTTTTTTTTTCAAACATTACTGTCCTGGAGGTGGAGCTGTTCCATATTTATCACAGTTGTGTTGCGGATGTAGCACTACAGATATTTTTGTGCTCATGTAACCTTACTGAAATTACAGCTGTAACGTCACAAGCATCAAGTGAAATCACTGAAATGATTTGGGACTTTAAAAAAAAAACATGATTAAAAACTACTCTTTCTATAAAGAACACACACATCAAGCTTTTCTGCCTGAAGTCTAAACATGTACAAGTGTGCGCGTGTGGATATTTGCACTAATTTGTGGCTATTTGTTTAAGATGGAGCATGAACGTTACTTACTTGGAACTCACTCAGACACTGCACACACACTGCTTGTGCTGGATTTACTGTGTGCCCGTAAATGGTTAATTAACCACTTGATATTTTATTTCTTATAAAAAACAAAAATCTGGTGATATGGACACTGATAATCTTGTGTGTGCTTGGCACAATAAAATTGCCAAAAGAAAATCAGCTATCCCAAATACATCTGCTTCCCAATAATAATATTAATAATAATTATAAAATTAATAATAATTATAATAAAGTGTATCTATGATTCTTCTGGCTTGTGGTTTTACTGAACGCAGCAATTTTGACCATTGGCATCTTTGAAGCGCAGACGCATCTTGGGTTTGTATTTTTCTAGGTACATGAGCTGTTTGGAATTAAAGGCTCCACGGCGCTTCCTAAAAAAAAGTGAAATGATTACACTTTGAAAATAGCTTATTGTTCAAGTAAAAATTGGATGATTACACAAAGCATCTTCGTAATCACAGGAAGTCAGTACTGTGGCATATGTGACTTACTGTCGAATAAACTGAACGGCATCCTCGTACATCATCCCACACTCGATTAATGCGATGGCCACCAAGACAGGAGCGCTGCGAAGACAATATTTTTTATTATTAGATGAGGGAAGGGGGGAAGGAAGTGGGACTTCAACAGGGGCTGTTATTACTGAAGAGTTCTAGAAGGTAGACACTTTAATTGTCAATTCATTTGGGTCAGTTATACATATTAACATAATATTAAGTATGTATGATAAATACATGCATGCTAAATTCATAATTAATATTAAGGTGTAAATACTAGATAGGACTCACCGACCCAGTCCTGCAACACAGTGCACAGCAATGCAGCAGCCGGGCTCGTCTTTAAATTTACACTTCAGAAGGTTTAACCAGTCATCCACAATTTGATCAGAGGGGGAGCAGCCATCATCAAAAGGCCAATCCTTTATTTGTAATGTAAAAAAAAAGTCACACATTACTTAAATCAGTTTACGCTAATCCATTATTACATTAATAATTATTAAGAACCAAATGCACATTGTTTTGTTTAAACAGTTCAGTTTTAGTAACACAAGCCTTACAAATTAGTTATGTGAGACAAATGAAACTAAACTAAAATAGTTTTAAAAAATAATAATAAATTAATAAAATAATGCATAAAATCCTTCTCTTGCCTCTCATTGTTGTTTAAAAATAAGGTCAATAAAATGACATGACAGTAACCCGCTTCACCTGAACTGCAAGTGCGCCCTCTTGTGTAGTACAAGATAATAGATATGTGAGATATGAAAAAAACACCAATCATTCAAAACAAACTATTGGTTCACTAATTTTTAATCTTAACAGCAATTAATCCAAAAACTCCCTAATTATTATTAACTTCACAGAGAGGTAAGGGAGTAAACGTTTAATGCTGGATAAATTGATTAAAAATATTGTGTGCCATTCTCCTTTAATGGAAAAATTTAATTAACAGTAATTTGCTGTTCATAGAAGGAATTAAAATTCAAAAGACTTGTTTTTATCAACTTTAAAAAAATATATAATTTAATAACCCAAATCAAGCTGCATCAGAGCACCCCATCATAGATCATTTTCATTTTCCTAAAACATGTTGCAGCCTTTACTTCTCACAACTCATTTTTGTACATACTGTACAGCCATAAGATATATAGCTATTAAAGTACATATACAGTGTACTTTACACTGTACAAATATAGTGCAATGATGAAAATAAATCTAATTTCAGCCTATTTAATATTCCATTTTTTTATGATTATTTATAAGAAACAAACATCAGGGAAAATCCCATTAACAATGTTTTTTGTGGGATGTCATATTCACTTGTATAGAAAGCAACTGTCATGTGATCTGCCACATTAGGCATGTGTGTGTGTTTGAGATTCTTACCAGAACTTCAATGCCTTCCTTTTCCACCGGGGCTTTGTCATAGGTGGCCTCACAAACCCGAACCAGCGTCTGCACCCCAAAAGACTTCAGCTCCTAAAAGATACAACTGTGTAAACATCAGGAACTACTTAACATAAATAGTTTTATAACAGAAGTAACTGATGGGAGCAAATGACAAAAACAACTACTGAGGAAAAAATTGTGAAAAACACAACTCATTTGTATTTTGGGAGAAAAGACATGTGAAAGCAGCACCAGTATCAGAGTTTGAGTGTGAGTGATCGTACCTCAGTAAACTTGGGCAATTGTGAGTTGGTGGGATTATGCGTAATCAGAAACCTCATACACTCGTAGGTGATTTCAACAGGAGCGGGACGATGCATCTTGACACGTGGGTAAATGATGTTCGATGAAATTTTAAAAAAAAGTGTGAATAATTAACCTTAGATAAAACTTCAAATTGAAATAAATATTTTTTAAAAAGCAAAGGTAAAAAATACACGCTTAAATTTTTAATATTAAAAAAATATAAAAACAAAACAGGGGGTGTTTTTATCTTTTAAAAATTCTATTTAACCCATTCAGGAGAAAAATGTATGATAATTTGGCGTTTGAGGAGAAGGGCGTAAAAAGAAAAAAAAAATTGGCTCGTGAGCACCTCAGTTGGCTCAGACCGACTCATACGCGTGAACTTTGGGCAAATACAGCCTCAAACCCAAAGCTCAGAAGGTAGGACAGTAGATGTGTGGCGTAATCTTCATGTGGCACGCCAACTCTTCACTTATCCACAATGACCAGGTGCTGGGCCTGGCAGAAATCTCCACTCACACTCACAAACGCCATAAATCTGCAGCCTACAGGTGAGAAGTGAGAAAGAGAGAGGGAGGGAAGGGGAAAGAGAGAGAGAGAGAGAGAGAGAGAGAGAGAGAGAGAAAAACAGATGACTCTCTTGGGGTGGGTGACATGACAAAAATACAACATCACAATTTGCTGGATCACGATCACATAATATGCATCCAATCAGATAGCAGATTTAAACATTTAGTCTTCAAACTGACTCTAATTAATATACAATAGAAAAACAATATAAAAGTTTCCCCAAAGAAAGAGATCTCTCACTCACTTTCAGTGCATGGAAAGAAATGTTGAGAACTCTGCATTATATCCTCACCATTCACCACGGCCGCTATGCCACATCTGTAAAAATACAACAACACAAATATGAAATTAAATAAAAATATAACAACATAAACACAATCACAAAATAAATAAATTCATTCATAACAATATACGGGACTGTTACTGGTTAGGAAGAGAAATGGAAAGGAAAAAAACTGAATAAAAAAGAAAGGGAAGGAAAGAAAAGAAATGTAGGGTGAAATAAAAAAGAAATGAATGGAGAAATGGAAGAAAGGAATAAAGTGAAAAAAGAGAATGAAATGTTAGGAAGTAAGGGACAAAAGAGAGGCAAAAGTGAGAAAGAAAGAAATTAAGGAACGACTAAAGAGGAAGAAAGCAAGGGATGAAAGAAGGAACAGAATAGAATGAAAGAAAAGGAGAAAAACAATTTATTTAAAAAATGTCAAATGAAGGGAAAGATGGACTAGAGCAATGTAAAAAAGAGAAAGAAGTGAAAGACGGACTATGAAGAGAAAAAGACAGAAATTAATGAAAGAACAAAAAGGAAGGAAAAAGAAAGGAAGGAATGAAAAGAAAGGAGAGGAGAAGAAAAGAAGGAAGAGAAGGGAATGGAAGAAAGACGTAATGGAGGAGGTAATTGTGAAAGAAAGGAATATTAGGAAGCCGGGAAAATGAAAAGGGAAAGGAAAGGAAGGATAACTGGGGGAAAAGGGAAAGGAGGAGACAGGCAGTAAGCAGCTACGCAGCTCATACTCGCGAATCAGATTCGCTTAAAAGAACCGATTCAGAGAGTCGGCCCATCAGCAAACACATCGGTACTGTTAAGCTGTTAAAAAAAACATGATCTCAGCCATTTAACTGTTTAATGACAGAACCCTGCGATCAACCTGTACATAACTTTACTGCCTAATTTAGAGTATTAACATTTCTACTTTCACTTAAATTAAATCTCAGATATATTCTAATCACAGATTGACAGCTATGGCTAAATCGATATACTTACAAAATATATAAAGCGAGGATTTTGAAGCTGTTGTTGTTTATAAATAATGGAAATACAGCATGTTGTTGATGTTTATAATAACCGGCGTTATAAATATGTTATAAATTCGTATAGCAGCGTTATTGAGGCACAGCAAACAGGCTAGCTAGAATGACAACAAGGGAAACGTTGATGAACACGCAGCTTAGTTTAGCCTTGCCAGCTAAAACACGTTTTAAATAATAGAAATGTGAATTTCACTAAGGTCAAGAATGCTAGGGTGCTATAGCTAGCTAAATGCTAACTTGTATTTTAGCAAGAACTCACAAGACAAAAGAAGTTAGCCTGCACGCGCAGCTAGCTAACTGACGTTAACTGCAATATTTTAATCGGCTTAAAATTTAATAGTTTGATATAATTCATCTTAACTTTCTGGAATATTCTGTTTTCGTACTTATTCACGATAGAATATATCTATATTTTTTATCATTTTTTTAAGGTTACTTACAAAAACACAGACGCCACATCAGAGCACAGAGAGGCTGACAGTCCGGTGGATTAACGGACGCGGTGTTGTTAGCTTTAGCTTTGGCTTGCTGCTTGTTTTTTTTTTTTTATCGCGGGTGCGTCACAAATCAACAATCGATATCCCCTTTCAACAGTGTCTGAAACTGTGCCCTGGTTCACTACATAGAGCACGATGCTCGCGCATTTTATAGAATATTTTGTAAAAAATATAAATAAAAAAGGAAAAAAAAAACATGGCGAAGCACGGACTGTGCGCAGATTTAATGCAGCAATATATACGTATCACTCGTGTAGGCGTTATGAGACGCATCTGCCATGGTATACCCAGGGTGCACTGCGGTATTGGGTTAAATTCGAACGCACCCGGTTTACATCGCTCTCTGAGGGAAGACTGCGAGTTACTATAGTAACGTCACTGTCCAATCAGGGTTCGCCTCAGATTTGTTTCACAAATGTATAAGTTCGTTCGTAGAAGTTTAATAAAGAAATAAAATAATTCAGCTGGCTAACTGTAGGCTGTCCCAGGAGGCTTAGGGCACTCACACACTATGGGTAATTTGGGAACACCAATTAGCCTAACCAACAGAGACAGGAATTGACCCAATTGCTATCCACTACACCACCGTGCCACCGTCTGGCAGGTTTTAAGTAGTTAAAAAAAAATTAGGAAAGATGAAACGCTGTCTGATCTAATAAGCAATTACATCATATCATTCTAAAAAAACACACACATTCACATTCGCACACACTTACAATAATAATAATAATAATAATAATAATAATAATAATAATAACAGTTTAATTACCAGAAAGGTGAATTCTAAGTTTGTTGTAAATGTTTTCCTGTTTTTGCACAATATACCCCACATAAACTTTAAAGACTATTAAAATTTATGATCAATCCTCATTAACTGATGTGTGTTTCCAAGATAACTACAAGGCTTTTAAAAATGCATCTTTCACTCTGGACCTCTAATACACTATTGATTTAGTGAGATGTTTAAGAAATTTGAGAGATGATCATTGGTGCTGAGTCTGAACCAGGACTAAAGAATGGATAGAGTTTCTCAGTGAAAGACTGACCAGTGAAAGAGTAGATATGAGACCTGGCCTCAACATCATAAAAAGAGACCAGACCCTCCTCATAATCAACAAACACTCCCACCTTCTGGGGCTTTCCTATCAAGCAGAGGGGGATCAAGGACTCATCACGAGCATTATACTCATTCCCCTTTCTCAGAACCATGGTCCAGAATCCATTTTTAGGTTTAATTGCCTTAAACTTCCCCTTCTTAATAACAGACTCTCTAACCACTTCTAAATCCCACTTAGTCTTCCCGCTGACCTGCACCTCATAGTAAAACCTTCCTTCAGTTTCTCATTTAGAGTCTTCTGAAGCTGTATGTATTTTCCCCAGCTGACTGCACAGAAATCAAAAGTAAAAAATAGTTTATTCTCTAAATTAGAATCATCCATAATAATATTTAACACTCATGTTGGTGTCTCTCATGTTCCTCTGTCCACTCTCCTTTTCTAATGGAATAACATTGTGATTCTTGTGATCTCCCTCAGTGTAGAAGTGACACACAAACTTCTGATTGTTTCTACAGAACAGCTCCAGTGGTCTCTCATGCTTCTGGTAGATGTATTTCTCCAGGTTCTCCTCTTCATTTATTAGTTTATGTTTCTAATAATTTGGAGCAACATGATGAGGCTCTGAATGAGAAGTACAGAAATTCATGCAGCAATCCAGACAAGAATTTATGGCTTTTTTTTTTAATTCTATTGCAGACGTCACAAAGAACCTCTGGTTGGGCAACTCTTTGTGCTGGTGTAATTTGGAGCGTCATGGGTAATTTTATTTTGCATTTTGTACAATAAAACCACGGAAGCTTCTCCCTGGATTTTGTGCGGAACACATTATGGCAGGTAGGACACTGCAAAATCTCTTCTCTCATGACCCTACTGTATTCACCTGCAACTGGAGTATAATACAAAGAATTAAACATGATTTGAACCTTTTGTAAGGGCACACAAATATTTGGAAATTCAAAATTTTTAAATATTAAGACTTTTACAATATTTATTTATTTATTTATTTATTTATGTTTATTTTAATTGTTTAATGGTTGTCATTTTATGTTGCAAATCAAGGTTAGTGAACTTACCATATATAGTATGGTAGTATAGTGTCCAAAAAGTGTACACATTGTGACAGCGGGCATACAGCCAATGCCTCTTCCCATGTGACAGTTCTTTATTCAACCAAGGAAAAGAGATCACTACACACATTCAGCACCTCGGCTCACCGTGGCTGGCAGGGAATTATCAGTCACCGTCCTAGTATCATCCTTGGCCTATAAAAGGACCGCTACAGACCAGTCCGGGCAATAATATGCTCTGGGTGGATGATTAATGGATCTGCTCACTCTGTTCTGTCAATTTAGACTCTGAGTGTTCCAGAGCTTCCCCAAAATGAAGAAAGCTGCCGAGAAGAAGTTATTGTCAAAGTTCTTGGCCTGTCGATTGACCTTGACCGTACGATGTGTGACGGCGGGCATAACCTCAGAAAACACAAATCAATAGCTTTTTGCTCTAAGGGAAGACAGCATGCGTTTAGCACCATGGACAGTCCCACTGGGGCAGGGCTTCGAAATTTACCATGGCTGGCAGTGAATAATCAGCTACCCACCCAGGTGGTCTGCTAGATATTAAAAGCTCGTAGCCGCTTCATATGGTCAGTAGGACTCGCATGAAAAAGGACTTATGCCTTTGACCTCTCCCCCTAAGTTCCTACCGCTCAGAGGAAACTCTGGCGCACCGAAAGCCCCAGTGAAGAAGCCGACTGAACAGCCTCATGCTCTGTAAAGCCACCTCTAGGAATATTGCGAGAGAGCTGGTGTTACTCTTCGGCTGCATGGATTTACCAAAAGAGCTGCTCACTGACCAAAGCATGCCATTTATGTCAAATTATGACAGATATTTCTTAGCTGTGGCAGGTAAGCAGATGCACACCTCCATATACCATCCACATACTGATGGCCTTGTAGAGAGATTCAACCAGGCGCTCAAAAGGATGTTGCAACGATTGGTGTATGAGAGTCGCAGGAACTGGGATTAGCTGCTCCCAGACATATTCGCCACGAGGGTAACTCCTTAGGCGTCTAACGGCTTCACTTTTTTTGAGCTGCTGTTTGGACAGAGGCTACACGGTTTGCTTAATGTGGCAAAAAGAAACCTGGGAGGAACAGTTCTTCCCGTTTCGTTCTGTGGTTGAGTACGTCCAGGACATGTGTAAGGGAAAATTTCACTACAATGTAGAGGTAAGTTTCTCTTCTACTATATCTCAAATGACTAGGAAATTACAAGATCTAGGTCCTCACACCTAGATCACCTCAGCATGCTTCTGAAATGAATTATGCTCGCAATCCAAGGTTTAACTGTACTTGCTGTACGTGATTTTTCCAATGAGAACCCCCGAGTCTCAAGTGAACTCTTCTCTCAGTTGCTCAAATTGCTCCTTTATCTCTGCAGCCTTAACCTCAGCTTTTGGATCTCTTTTCAACAGTAACTCCGTTTTTAGCATTCTTATCTCATGGAGAATTGGACAACGTGCCACACACACAGACCCCTCCTACTTTTGCCTTCACAGACACACAGACACACACATTCTTTCTCTCTGCTCTACACAGAAACAGCTCTGTCGCGATTCTTTTCAAAGGTCACGCGCATGTGTGTAAAAAGAGTGGAGGAAGGGTAACTGTAAGAAGAGAAGGGGTAGAGGGGTATGGAAGAGGCTATTTTGCTTCCATAGAGGGGAGCTTACTTTAGATTCACACACAAACACTAATCTGTCGGGATTTTTAAAAACTGTTTTTAAAGGTAAAGTGCAGGTTAATTTGTTTTATTTTTACTTTATATTTTGTGTTAATTATTTTTATGTATT
>JAOVVA010000002.1:3486982-3521982 GCA_028565275.1 Leiocassis micropogon | reverse complement strand
CTGTGTCCCACAAGCGCATGAATCATGGGAGCGCTTCAGGCTTATCAGGAGCTTCTGCTTTCAGACAGCAGTGCTTTAGAGCCAGGATGGACATACGCTTTGTGACCTGACCCTGCAGCTCTGTCTCCTGGCCACACACACACACACACACACACACACACACAATGGAAAGTAGCCAGAGATAGATTAACGACTGAGATCGATCAGGCAGCAGACCGAGGCGTGGAGAGGTCCTGACAAATTCCTCAGTCAGCTTCTCTTCCACCACAAACACACACGCGTGCACACACACACACACACACACACCTACTGTACCTCATGACTCCGGGATCACAAGCAACACTCACCAATGGTAAAATATTCGATTAACTGCGAATTGATGTCTGGTGTTGATTTGTTTTTCTAGGTTTTAGACCTGCGTTCGCACCATACAGTAAATGTGTGTTTATTTATTTAAAGCTTCTATATACATTTTTCTGGCCCTGTAATTAGCGCAGCATGTACAGAGACCACAGCTGATCCGCCCTGCTCATTTTTACAGACAACTTTACAGTGTTTCCTCTATAATAGTACAGGCGTGCCGTGCCGCCATGCCAACAAGACCCCTGCCATGCCTACACTTGAGGTAATTTTAAAAATTTAATATCATCTGATGGTTACAGTAGCATTGTGGCCTCGCACCTCTAAGGGCGAGGGTTTGATTTTCTGGGTACATGTACATTTAGGCATTTGGCAGACGCTCTTATCCAGAGCGACTTACATTTTTTTATCTCATTATACTGGGATCTTCCGAACCGTAGTCCAATGCCTTAACCACTGAGCTACCCCTGGCCCCATGGGTACTTGGTCTGGGTACTTCGGTTTCCTTCCGCAGTCCAAAACATGCAGAGAACAGAACTGAAATCCTTGTTTCATTAGAACACATGCAGTCTTACTGTATACGGGGGTAATTTAGCAATTTGCAGCCAATCTGCGTGCCAACATAAAAGCCAGTCAGGTGTCTTAAAAATCCGTTGCTAAATTTACTATAACAGCAAACATATTTTCTTCTGAGTTTATATTTTCCACAAGAAATTACAAATTAATTTTATTACAGAAAAGAATGTATCAGCACTGCCCTGTAGTGCACTTCTGGTAATTACCCAGCAAAGGTCTTGTTCGAGAAATAAATACCCAGAAAATTATATCCCATGGAAGATTTTTAGGGGAAACACTGAACTTAAGTGCAAAATGGTGTTTTTTCCCCTCATTAGATTGTGTCCTTAGTTAAATCATGTATGTTTAATTAGTAATTAATGATTATATTTTTTATTATAAAATGTGTAACCTGAAAGTGCTAAAAAGTACTTACTATTTTTAATTGTTTTTAAAAATGGTGACTGCTAGCGATGGATCCTGCCCCAGGTTAGATTGTGTGTGATTTCTAGAGCTGAGCTGTTCTCTTCCTTCTATGTGCCGAACTAATTTCATGGCAAAAAAAATGCTTTAGATGAAAAAGTTAAATTTGTTGTATGGGATCTATAAATTTGTGACATGCTTATTTATCACTCATTGGCTAATTAGGGGTGTAATTTGTTGATAGTTTGACCACAGGATCAAATTCTTTTATACAGAAATAAAATACTGTTGTGAAAAGTTGGCCTGCAGACTTCATTAATAATTTGCTGAGCATGACATCTTTTTTTCTATTAGTAACAGCCTGAGTGAATATAAACATTTCCAGTGTCTCCATCTTCATTAAAACAGATGTATGGCAGGTTTTATTCCCTCCCAGGTGCATGCTGGCTGTAATGAAGTGATTATCAGAAATCTGTCCTGTATGATCATTTAGGTTACACTTTTTTTTAAAACTGCCTCAAAAAGTAAATGTGCTTTAATGGTGGAGATGAGGTCACAAGATAAAGGAGATGAATTGCTAGTGTTTAAATTACAGCTGTAATTCAAGTCTCAAACAGTAGGGGGCACTAAAAATTACAAACTGCTGCTTTAAACTGATTTTTTTTTGAGTTTCCATGAAGGAAAAGGAACTTTCCATAAGTCAGAATAGAACGGTGAGCGCCCTGGGGACCACACGCCCGTCATGATAAATGGGGCCAGATCTGATATCTAAATGGGGTCAAATTAGGCGTCGGGGGATACAAAAGCCCGTGGACGCTTTTCCTTAATATATCAAGTCTCAAGGTTAAATCTAAAAATAGGTCAGTTTAAAATGAAGTGCTTTGGAAGTTGGCCACTTAAATGGTTCAGCAGAGCAGCGAGCTTAATCACGGCCGAATTTCTTAACGTCCCAGCTGAGAACGTGGTTCTGTTTATAGACCTGAGGAACGTCGGAGTATTGTTTTCTAATCATCAGTAATCTGAGCCCGGGTGTTCTTGGCTGGGCAAGGTCACGCCGAACGCTAAGCACTAAATCCTCATAATTCAGGCAGTATCAGATGAATATTCAGTAATTTACAGCGCGGCCTCGGTGTACACAGCCGCCCTGGCTTCTGTAATGATGTCTGGAGTTTATTGCGGAATTGAGTGGAGGGAGAGAGTAATAAATCTCACTCCCCATGCCTCGGGACAGCTTGATATGAAAATTACTGCCGCTTGTTTTTACTCTGCTCGAAGTCCACTGCAGAACAGCAGGACACTCGGGTCCGTGTGTTACAAAGAGAGCGAGAGAAGCGGTGCGCTGTGGCGTGCGAGGCAGATGGCCATGTGTGTGTGCAGGGGTGTGTGATGCTCAACACCTCCCACCTCGTCTGCTTATTACAGAAGGTTTAACACTGCAAAACAAAAGCGTGTTTATCCACGCCTTCTCAACATCCCGGAGAATTTTTACACCGCGTTCACAATCAACCCTCGCTTTTCTGCAGCTCGCGTTTCCCTGATAAACAGACCTCAATGCTCTGACTGCAGATAGCCCCCCCAACACACACAAAAAAACAACACAACAGCACTGTTTATTACTGCATCTTTAACACAAGGTTTTCATGCAAATGCGTACATTTAAAAAATATAAAAGCCCTAGAGCAGTGAGGCAGCGCTGTGTGTGGAGTGGTACAAGCTGTGAATTGTCAGATAGGATTCTCTCTCGGGTCCATCGTGCCTGTCTCAGCAGTTTACAGCCCACCAGGCAAGGGCGGGATCATCAGTCTTGAGAGATGTGCCCTAGGGTTAGAGCTGCTGAGGCATCAGGGAAAGGTCAGAGAATATATGTGTGTGTGTGAGAGAGAGAGACAGAGAGACACACACACACACACACATATTCTCGGCTATATTCTCCTATATCATGCCCTGTCCTGGTTGAGGAAAGATTGCACAGCGCGTCCTCATGCTCATCGTTAAAGCTGATGCAGATTGGAGCAGGATTGGTGCCCGGTTTCATCATTCATGCGCTCACGTATCCGAGTCATTTTGCTGGTTTTTCATCCTCGGTGATCGTACAGCAGTCTGCACAGTGGCTATGTGTCTTTACATCTATGCTCCTTTAAGTCTGTGGTCTGTGTAATCACCGATAATGAGACAAGTTCTGTATGGAGATGTTTATGTAACATTTGGAAGGAGTCTCCAGTGTCAGAGCTTTTTAACAGTTAAAGTGAAGCTGCAACTTCTCAGACATCTTCAGGAGAAAGGAGTTAACGCTTCCTTCCATTTCTCAGTAATCTGTCAAGCTTTGCTTTTTTTTTATTTATTTATTTATGGTTGTTTATTGATTTGTCTTTGTAGTGTTTCATAGACTTGGCACTGGATTGAATATAGCTTCAAAATGAATTAAAAAATTCATTTACAAATTATGTCATTCTGTAAATAAATTGGCAATTTTGCTGTGGTATTAGAAGAAACTATACATTGGGATCCTTTGTTAGGGAAAAAAAAATCAGCATTGAGATTATTTATTATAGTAAATTTGCATGGCGTCAGCTCTTGTTAAGCTCTACCAGAGAAATCATGACCAGAAACACTGCATTGTTTGCAACGTGAGAAATATAAATAGCGCAGCGTGAAACACTAAACAAGTCGAGTGTGTTATGTAATTCCCATCCCTTAGGAAAAGATCCAGTCAGGCTTGTTGGATGCTCACAGACGTTTGGGCAGGTGCACAGCACCTTGCTAAGGTAAGGTCTGTCCACCATCTCGGCATTCCTTCTCATTGCTTCCTTCAAGATCAGACCCCTCTCTCACCAAACACCATGAACAGAATGGAGAGATGTGCACGTGTTGGATTTCCACATGCTGTTCAGAGGAAGTGATGAGGACCGATGCCAAGAGGTTGTATGGACTTCACCCACAGGACTTCAATTATAAACTGTAATTAGCTACACACTAGCTCACAAATATATATATATATATATATATATATGTATGTGTATGTGTGTGTGTGTGTGTGTGTGTGTGTGTGTGTGTGTGAACTTAAGCTTTTGACTGATGTTTTTGGCCCATGTTGAATTATATTTAAACATTTTTTAATGATCATTAATCTTCAGTCTAACTTGGATCTTTGTGCACTGTACAGGAGCTACAGTACAGTTGGTTGATACTGAAAAGTCTTTGTTTTTCAACTTTTCAAGATTCTGTTATGATTGGTATTTTTTTGTTCTTTCCTATTGCAATAATTTTTTTTTTTTCGTGCAAACAATCATTGATTTAAATAAGGGGAAAAATGCTCAACTTGCTGTAGATGGCGCTATTAGGACCATGTCTGAGATTTCAAGTCTAGGCTTTATTCCCAACTCCAAGTTCCTCCCTGTTTACAGAGTAAAGTAAACTTTTAAGCATGCAGCGTTTATAAGCAGCGCAGGAAGCGGCTTTATCAGGCTTTTCCTACTGTATTGGTTTGAAGCAGTATTTTCTGCATGTTTTAATTAATTTAATTTTTGTATATTTGCATATTTAATCCCAATTAGATTATTTAGAAAATATCATTAAAACAATCTTTTTAAAATAGTTTTAACTGAGAAAATCGATGAACTCCTCCTGCTTTAATCCTGCTGTAATCGTAGTTCTTCTGTTTTGAGCTTTTGTTCTTCTCAAGGTTTCTTGCTCAGGTCTTTGGGGAGCTTTTAGACCTTTGCACCAAAGTCTGGTGTTAAACTTGCAAAACAGTTCAATTAAATTTGAAAAGTTTAACTGGGAAGAAGTTTCATTTCGGTGGCGGTGTTTAAAGCCTCTCAGGATTTTAGTCGTGATCCGTCGCCGCTGCAGCGTAGCCCAGAGACCCATTAATCAAATGTGGGTTAAACACACAGGACTCTGCGATTTAGATTTTCCTTGTGAGATTTCGAACTTGTTTATTTTCTGAATAATCGTAGCTAGATGGATGTTTGTTTCAGAGAGGAAACATGAAACCTCCTCAGTGTCAATATTGATTTAGAGCATAATTAGGCTGAGGAGTAAACCAGCCGAGGTGCACACCACTGGTATCCGTACGCCGTGTCCTCGTAAGAAGGAGCCATTTATAACGCGGCTTGTCGAGTTTGTCTGCTCGCCATAGGGCACATTAGGCTGAAAGCGGGTGATGAGACATGGCAGCTCTGTGAGGACATGAGCAGGACAGCTCAGGCTGTGTGACACGGCTCAGGGCCAGCCAATTTTAGCACCATCAACACACTCTGGGCTGCAATGTGCTGCAACCTGAATGACTAACCTGCTGCTCCGTGGCTCACTGACGCTCATTATGCAAACACACACCAACACACACACACACACACACACACACACACACACCTTATTAGTGTCTTTATGTGTACTGATGAGGAACCCAAAAAAGATTATCTGCTCTCTGCTACCTTAAAGCGGCAGTATGTAAGATCAATTATGGTTCATCTTGTAATTTCAGAGAAGCCGTTTCATGGTGCTTTGGCATTTTTTACAGTTTTTTTGTTAGTTTTTGTTTGTTTGACCTCCTGATTAGTCAGGTCGCAATTTGAAGGGAGAAAAACAAATATGGAGGACAGAGTGGCGTTAGAAACATCTTTTATTTCCAATATTCCAAAGGTGTTGTGTTTTTTTTTTTTTTAAAGACTTTCCCCACTGATGGCTCATTAAATGAAATTATTAGTGTAAAAGTAGTTCCTTTTTTTTTTCTTTTTTTTTTGCTTCTGGACCAGAAAAATGGAGCTCCTGGTGTACCTGAATCTGCTAGCGTCAAATTACAGAGCAGTTTAGTTTGCAGTGGGAAAACCTGGAAACCTGGCTAATGTTTTGCAATTGCAGTTTATCTTCCAAAAACATCTAAACTGCTCCTTTACTCAGGTGGGAAGTTTAGGAAATTTAACAGGGATGTTTTTTGTGTATTTATTGGTTTCTTTTCTCTGCTCAGTGTCTCAGTGTTCATCCTACAGACATGAGGACTAATTTAAAAATAAAGAAAGGAAAAAGAAATGTGTCTATAGGGATTAAATAGAAATAACACATCAGCCTACACACTGCACTGCACAGTAGGATGTGGGGGAAAGAGCAGAGGGAGGAAGAAAAAAAAGAAGAGTAAACATGGACAGTTGAAGAGGAACTGCATCCACAAAATAGTTTTATTTAAAAAATAGAACTACTTGCACAAGCAGACTGAAACAACAGCAGAGTCACACGTGAAGCTCATTTCTCTGCGAAATCAAGAAGTGCTGAAGCATCCACAAAAAAATAAGCTGCGTCTGTTCCCCCAAGAACCTTTCCGTTAGCTACCAAACGGCACCGCGGCTCCGCCGAGCTCGCCGCTTACTGCGCTAACGGAAGATACGCTGCATAACACGAGTTTACATTCGTGCCTGACGCACTCCAGACACACTATTTACACACAAATCTGCTTTTATTTCGCAATATTTGACCAAAACATCTGCAATCATGTGGGATTACACGAGTAAAGGTCTAAAAAAATGCGTCGTCTTCTTATAAAGAAGATTCACTATATAACATGCCTGGGTGTTAAAACTGAGAACTGCATATACTCATAAATATTCTCTTTAAAAGAAAACAAATCAAACTGCCAAAGTGGCCAAAAGATATATCTGTATATCTATTTGTAAATTATATATTCTAAATTATATCCATGTGTAATAATATACTGCATCACAGAACTTTGCAGAAAGGAATCCCAAAGCATGAGACGTATTTAATAAAAAGATCCTGAACGGTGAATATGGCTCATGATCATGAGATGATTGCTTTGTTGGAGGAGCACATCCATGTTAAACCTGACGTGATGCCAGGTTTGTTAAACGACTCTTTACATCAAATAACAGTACATATAAGGTGTGTGTGTGTGTGTTTATATATGGATTTGGCACATTCACAGCTGAAACAATAGCAGTGTACGGGCAGATCAACAGAAAAAAAAAAATTGCATCGTGTAATGCTCGTCATTATGGTGTGAGTGCTGGCACCGTGGGCTAAGGGGTGGAGTAATTCGCTCCAGGAGGGCATCTTCGTGCCCACTCAGCACGCCCACAGATGCCTGCAGGAGGGAGAAGCTGGGCAGAGCCATCTGCTCGCCTGTGGGAATCTGCTCGAGAGGAAGAACGCACTGTGCCATCCATCAGTGCCAGGGCTCGCTTTGCCAGCTCAGAGCAACATAGAATAAATTCCTTGTCACAGCAGAGCGAGAAGGCATGGCCATGACGAAGGCTCAAAGAGCAAACACACACTCCTGTGTCATTAAAGCATTAGGAAATAATGGTGATGGGATGCAGTGAAGATAGCTTTTTTTTTTTTTTTTCCTTATTCCAAGGTTGCATCCATACCAAAAACAGGGGTGCCAGTATTTATTTACACATTTATGGTAGTGACTATAGTTGATAATTCTGTGCTAAATCTTTTATAAAATAACTAGCGTAAAAACCCCTTGACTAGGTTCTTTTTTTGCCATAGTTATCTTGTTAGCCATGTTCACACCTTCGCATATGGACTCGCCGGGAATGAGGGCTGTGTGAGAGGATGAGGACGAGGATGAGGGTGGCACTGAGAAATCACTGGGGCTTGAGATGAAGAGCGAGCTCCTGCTGGTGCAAATCTGACGGCAGATGCACTGCTGAAGGGAACCGGCCCAAAATCATAAAGGGAGAGAAAATGCGTCGGTGCCAAGCATCGTTATCGGCGGTGGCGGCGGCACTGCCATGAAAACTCCACCTCGTTAGAATATTGTAATATTCTCACACACGAGTGTGTCCTGGAGGAGTCTTAGGTTTGCTGAATGAACCCGAGTGGACTTTTAAACAGCCGAACACACACACACACACACACACACACTGTTTCCCCCTCTTGCTCACTGACTCACGTAGACCTCCAGACACACATACACATATTTGGGTGCAGGATTCAGTTTCCATAGCAGTGACTATTGACGTGGGTTTAAAAAAAATAGCACACCATGCAGCTAACTGTGTGTGTGTGTGTGTGTGTGTGAGAGAGAGAGAGAGAGAGAGATAAAGCAGTAAGCAGCATGCACTGAGCAAGCCTAACCAAAAAAAAAAAAAATCACACATAGAGACATGTTCTGTTGTGTGTGTGTGTGCGTGTGCGTGTGGTATCATTCAAGACCCGGCAGACCCATTCACTCTCTAATCACAACCCACCCGCCCCAACCCCCAACCCAAAATACAACTGGCTGGCTATAATGTTCTATATATTTTTTTCTCTGGTGTTTAGGCACAGGCAATGTGGCTACGACTCAAGTCTCTACCAGGCATTCATTCATTCCGCTGCATTATGCGCAGGCTCTGGACAGCATGCTGAAGCAACTAACGTATCAATCATTCCATCATCCTATCAGCTAACAAAATAAGACAAGAGATTTCATTAGTTCCACTATTACTCAAACGGACAGGGCAAAAGAAAACGAGGGAAAACAACAACTGGCTGTATCACACTATTGCCTTTAGGGCAGTGGTTCTCAGCCCCAGTCCTGGAGGAAAACTGCCCTGCAAATGTTACTACTTTCTCAGCACCTGGCACACATGATATAACTGATCAGCTGATTAACAGCCTTCCCTTGGGTGTGGTAGAGCAGGAAAAACACAGGGATGCACAAGGCAGTGGTCCTCCAGGAGTAAGGTTAAGATCCTCTGCTTTAGGGGACGTATTGCCATCTTACTTTGAGCAGACGTTACGGAAACATCGTTAGCAGCTAACTGATTGCTTTTCATTTCTAATCTTTGGGGAAGGGTTTATGTCTAGGGATGCATCAATACCGACTGGTATTACGGGTCCACCACGCCGTTTATTTACTCATAAAAGGCGTGTCCCAACGATACCAAGTGACGTTATGTGACATAATCCTAGTGTATGTAACCATAGACGGAATGGATTGACCTCTATATGGCCATCCTGAGAAAAGGAGGAAGGAACTACATCATTTTCATGGTGGCAAAAAAGGCAAAAAAATGTCTACAGATTACGCTAGATACGTGAAAAATAACAGTTCTTTAAATAACAGCACAACGCTACCAGGCATCGACAACAAGGAATTTCGATGCAATGAGACACAAACGTACATTATTTAGTGCTGATGCTTATTTTTTTAACAAGACATGCTAACTGTTGTTGCTAGCTAATTCACAACATTTAAAATCTGCTAGCTGATGTTATAAAGAACTAGTCTAGTTGTGTAAGTGCATGAACGTGTCTTTTTATGGCCACAATTTTACCGGGGAAGCATAAACATCGCCACCTGTTGGTTGATACTAAGGCAGTTACTCGTTATTCGGTATCGATGCACCCCTAGTTATGTCTGGAGGGGATTTCAGTCTAACTAATCCACTCCCTTGGAAATGCTCAGATACAGGAGATCTGCGTTTTATTTGTTGTCTGCTCGCTCCGACATCGCTCATCAGTTTGTGCACGACTTGTCCTTGCTGAAACTTTGGGAATTCCTCTGCCATTTTGTGCTTGTAGAAGAGGAGAAAGAGAGGACAAGTGTGTCGAAGTCATTGTTTCTGTTACACGTAGTCCTGCAGGCTGTAACCCGTCTTATTATCCAGAGGTGAGAGAGTGCAGTACTGGTGCTGGAGCTGGTCTAAATGCTGCTGCTGGAGGAGCTGCTGCTGCTGCTGCTGGAGTAAGAGTTTATCCGGAGGCAGCAGGACGAGATCCTGAGGTCCGTGGCGCTTCCCTGGACACGACAGGCAAAAGATGAAGCCGCTTGCCAAAAGCAAACCAGACGACACGAATGCGACATAGACCGCACCACCCGGTTCAAACTTGTTGCTCTCAGGTACACTGGCATCCAAAAAGCTGGAGATGACCTCGTTGGTGTACCAAGACGCAGGCACCAGACACAAGAACCCAGAGGCTACGAAGCAGGCTCCAGCCGCTAGTGCAGCGTGACGTTTTGCTCTCCTACCGCCACCCCAGTGCGTGCACTTAAGCCCGAGCGATGCCAGGCAGAGCCCGAGCGCAGCCAGGACGCAGGACAGCACCATGGTAGTGCGTGCCGTCTGCAGGTATGCAGGAAGTGCCAGTACGGAGTACTTGAGCGTGCAGCTGAACATTCCCGTGCTGTACCAGGTGCAGTCCATCCACAGGCCCTGCATCTGTGAGATGACGGTGATGATGCTCGAGCCCACGTCTGCGCTCACCTTCCAGTTGGGAAGCAGCGTTGCCACCATGATGCCCAGGATGCCCAGCAAGGCCAGCACAAAGCCGAAGATCTGCGTGCCTGTGGACGCCATCTTGACCAATCTGTCTGCCTGGACACAATTCACATGGGCGCTCTTCTAGGTGTCCTGTTCTCTTCAGCACCAGCGCCTTCCTGAGGAAATAAAGAGAGAGCTGAATGAGTGATGGTGTGAGTCCACCGCCTCCTCCTCCTCCACCTCCTCCTCCACCTCCCCCTTCGGCACTTTTCCCTCACCAGGAACAAAGGATGATGAACGATAGAGTCTTGCTCGTTAAAGTAAAGGGACACCCTGATCATTTTGGTGGCTGTTTTTCTGCCCATCTTCTGGGAAGGAGGAGAAAGAGAGAAATGCTGTTTTTTTTAAATATACAGCGTACCTATGCGGGGACGAGATAAAAAAAAAAACTGTGCACAAGAGGGTCCCATGCATACACGAAATGCAATCAAATAAAGTAACTGTACACCTCTAATATGCAGTTCGATGTCATTTAAAAAGCTCTAAAGGCTGAAACACGCCGCTGCTACGTGTCTGGAGTTCAGAATGATTAAATGAAGCATGCAGCTGAGATGAATGATTTTGTTTATAGGAAAACAACATGAATTTAAATGCATCCTTACCTCGGGCTGATGCAGCGCGACACACGCGCGCGCACATACACACGCACACCGCGAACACAACAAAAACACGCGGTATGAGCAGCGATGCGGGTTTAACGCGCACGAATACAGCATCCATATTCCCTTCAGCAGCAGGAGAGGAGAGGACATCCCCGATCTCTCTCGCTCTCTCTCGCTCTCTCTTGCGCTCTCTGTCTTCCTTACACACACCTTCTCAGATCTGCGTCACGGCCACCGCGAGCGCAGCCTAAACGCTCTGCTGTTTCGCTCCCTTATACCTCAGACTCATACTGAAAGTGTTAGCACTCAGTTGCCATGTTGAGTCAATTCCCCCTGTGCTGCAGGGCAGATATAAACGGCTATAGTTGTAGAAAGAATATTGAACTCTTAATTATTTGTTTAATTAGTTCATAATTAGTTTGAATGGATTTAAAAAGTGACATTTTATGTAAAAGTGAATCCAATCTGGCAACCCTGCTTTGGACTGTTACAGAGAACTATTAATTGTTTTTTTATGTATAGTATTATTTTTTTTTCGGTTTGCATATATATGTGTCTATGTAGGACTTATATATGCAAAACACACATATGTGCTTTATGTGTATGTATTATGTAACTTATGTAACGTATGTAAATGTAATTGATTATAGCACAAAATGTGTTACCCAGTTCATGTGTGAAAATGATTCTTCATGCTCCCAGAAGCATTCTTTCACAATTTGAGTCTTGTGCCACTGATGTGATAACTTGGTCATTCAGTACATTTAGGTCGTCAGCTGACTTCATTTTATTGCCACATAACGTTGCTGAGCCTAGACCTGACCAACTAAAACAACCCCAGATCATAACACTGCCTCCAGAGGCTTGTACAGTGTCAAGTCAAGTCAAGTAGGCTTTTATTGTCACTTCAACCATATACAGTTAGTACACAGTGAAACGAAACAACATTCCCCTGGGACCAAGGTGCTACATGCAACATAAATTAACAACATAAATTAACAAAAAAACTAACTAGCTAACTTAGAGACCTAATTAGCTGGCTAGCTGGGACGGGACAGATTAACATTTTAAGTTAAGATTTTAAGTGGCCACTTGGCATGATGGGTTCCCCATGATTGGTTACCCTGCCACATCGATCGCTCTGAAATACCATTTTACCATTGCTCCAAAATCCAATCAAAAAAGGATGTACAATACAGAATTGTCCAACGTCTGAAAATTATGTTAATTTATGCATTTAGTACTTGATCAGGGCTCTTTTAAAAGAAATGCTGCATCCCTGCGGTATGGCATGCAGGCAATCAGCCTGTGTCACTGCTGAGGCGTTATGGAAGACCAGGTTGCTTTAATAGCAGCATCTTCTGAATTGTTGGGTCGGGTGTTTCTCATCTTCCTCTTGACAGGGGCCCTTGGATTCTCTTTGGGGCTCAGGTCAGGAGAGTTGTCTGGCCAATCAAGCACAGAAATATCACAGTCAACAAACCAGTTAATGGTAGTTTTGGCATTGTGAGCAGGTGCCAAGTCCTGCTGGAAAAGGAAATCTGCATTTCCATAAAGCTTGACGGAAGCATAAAGTGCTCTAAAAATCTCCTGGTAGATGACTGCATTGACTTTGGACTTCATAGTAAACCAACATTCACAGTGAACCAACACCATAGATGACAAATCATCACTGAATATTGAAACCTCACACTGCACTTCTAGCAACTTGGATTCTGTGCTTCTCCTTTCTTCCTCCAGACTCTTGAACCTAGATTTCCAAAAATTTACTTTAATTTGAAAAGAGGACACTGGACCACTGAGCAATGGATCAATTCCTCTTCTTCTTTGCCCAGATATGATGCTCTTGACGTGGCTTGATGCTAGGAATGCAACATTCTTTGCTGCATTGATTTTCACAAGCTGAAATGATTTTCATATATATTCATAACATAAACTGTCCTTGACCGTACATCTGTCCAGATGTTTGAGATGCTCAGTCAGTGTCTGGACCTGCCACCTTTTTCTCTACTCTTCCTGGTGAGCTCAGTTTGGTTTAATTTGAATCTCACAACACCGTGTACATGAATATCTTTTTATAAAGCAGGGACCTGAACTCTGAGCCACTGCCCCCTCCCCTTTTCCATTTCCCCTCCGCAGAGGAGGCGGTTTATACGACCTTGATGCATGAATGACAAAGAGGACGAAGAGAAAGAGATAAAGCTCACTCTGGGCTAATTTTATAATGGACAGCATGACCAACATACTGCAGCTAGTCTTAATTTCATTACTTGACTTGGAGCACGTGTGTGTTTGTGTTGTTTGGTCCGGTCGCATGAGCCTTCAGCGCCTTGCTCATTGCTATTACATTCATCCTGAATCAATACATGTAGTAAACCAAACACAGGCCCTAGCAACAGCTCACACTCATTCCTTCTGTTCTGCTGACCTTCACTTAACGCATTCTCAGGTTTCAGCGGCACAAACGATGTCGATGTTTTTCGGCTGACATTTAGTTTTTTCACTGTGGAACACCTTCAGCGTTTCTGAATTCTCCAAACTCCTAAAATAGTAATTAGTAGAAATCCTAGGTCTACTATCAGAACAATTCAAAATATACAGCTGGTGTAAAGACTGACTGATGATGTTTTTGTTTAAAGATTAAAAATATATTGTCACAAATCACTACACCAGACACAATTCGTAGTACATGAGTCGTTACATTCGCATCTTTAATGCCAACATCACTGCAGTCTGGTCTTAAAATGTTTTGAAGTTTTTTTACTACTACTACTAATTAAAAAAATAATAAATAATAATAATAATAATTAAACACTGTTACGTTTTGTAATCTATATTCTATACATTCATTTATTTGCATGAATAACAGTATACAGTAATTAACAGTTAGTGAAAATCTCCTGCCCTGATACAGTTGGGAAGCTGTGACCTAAGGGCTGATTCTGCAGGGAAAATAATAAAATAAATAAATAAAGGGAAGTGAAGTAAACTACTAACATGCACCAGGGGAGTGTGTAGGCACGCAGTAATATTAAAAGCTCGCTGCTCTGATTTTATCACCTCTTCTCTACGGCTTCACTGGACATTGTGATCCTTTCTCTTGATTCCATCTAGTAGTTTTATGTCCAATTTGCATTCGCTTTATTTTCAGGACATGATTGCATTTTGTCGCTCACATCAAAGCCTGTATCATGTTAAGTTCAACAGATTTAGCTGAACGTGCAGCTTGTCACCCGAGACCGCCCTCAAAACGACCTTGTTTCAGTGTCCACACCAGGCGAGCGTCCTCGTTAATATAAATGCAAATGCGTCGCTATTTGTTGCCTGTTTTATTGTGCAATCTTGTATTTCAAATATTGAGTTCAAATTGCACTCGTAAATAACATTTCATTCACTTTCTCATTCAAAAAAGTCAGTTCTATTTAACTCCTCCTCGCTTCAAGTTTCTCTTAGAAACGTATCTCAACTGAGATCTGCAGATATCAGGCGACACTTTCGCTTCTCCTCCATGCCTTCGGGTGGTCCTGGAACTCAGCCAGTACTTTTTATTTATTTATTTTTCCCTCTGCAAACCAGCAGGAACTGCAGCACATCCCTCCTTTTTCCATCCATTACAGCAAAAGTATTTGTGCGTGTGTCTTTGGGATGCGCCATTATGATTTATGCAGCACTATGTTCTCACTCTCGTCAGTTCCCGTGTTCCTCCGCTGGATACTGAATTGTTCGGTTCAGGAATGCTGGTTTTGTAGTCCTTGGGGATTTTCACCTCACTTTGGTCATTCCCAGTAACAAAAATGACAAATTCCTCTTCACGCTGTCTCCTGGCTGGAGGCGAAAATGGATGAAGGGACCCTGAGGATTATGTGAATGTGATGTAGAGATTATTAACCAGAGAGAGTGTGAATTTGGTGGAATCTTGGCCCAGAAATGATTTGTACTGCTATTATTGGACAGGATCTGTCCTGAATTATTTATATTTGCTATATTTGCTATATTGTGTGCACTTGTAGTCCATTTTATTAGGTACACCTTGCTAGTGCTGAGTTGGACTCAATATAATTAACATAGAATAAACAACATGATGATAAATGTTCCTTAGTGATCCTTGTCCATATTGAGATGATGTTAGTTTGATAGTTGCTGCAGATCTCCCGTTCCACCCGGTACCAAAGGTGCTCTATTGGCTTAAGATTTCTGTGGAATCCATTTCTGCGGATTTTCCATTTTAGTCCAGTGAACTCTTAACAATTGTCATTGTCGCAAAGCAGCTTTACACAATCACGGGCTTGGTGCATGGGCTGATGCCCTGAATGCACTGAATGACCATCAGGTTATTACGTAGAGTTTTTCCTTCCCTCATAGCACAACCATATTTCAGGACTCAAATTGTGAAAGAGTGTTTCTGGGAGCATGAGGAATCATTTTCACACATGAACTAGTCTCCACAGTGTGCTATAATCAATGCTAAAAGTAAATAAATGAAGTCTGGTATACCTAATAATGTGTGTACAGATGGTTTTCTACTTATTATGGTTTGACTCTCACATTCGATAGACATGGAGAAACTGTACTTAGAATTTCTCAGACTAGCGATATGCAGTGATGCAGTGAATATCCACAGCTCCCAGTCAGTCACATGATCATGAGCGTAAACCACTGATACTCGGCAGCGTTTCCAGCGTAAATACCATAAAATACTCAACCTTTTATAGGTAAACATACAGGTTTAAGGGGCACCAGGTTAAGCTGTGATGTTCACAATTAAATGCATTTTACATTTTTATCAACGGTATTTCTAACTTGCCATGTGGGTCCATTATGATGTAATCGCTTCATTAGTCAAGGTGCATCTGTAAGAGTAATTTGTATAATTTATTATGTTTGAGAAATTGGGCCTCAATTATTTATGAAACAATTCTTTTGTATGTTGTTTCAGAAGCATTTAGAGTAGAAAAATTATGTTTTATGACAGTATGTTTTTTAGTATTTTAGTGTATCTGATTTCTGGTCCTGAGTTAGTTATAATGTATAATGCATAAGGACACTCACTAATGTGACCTCGATCGATCAGCTTCACATTGTCTCATTAGCGACGAGCTACTTCGCTTTTAATACACGGTTTACACTCTAAACATTTATTTCAAGTATACACCAATTTACCAAAGTTTTTTAACAAACTTTATCATTTTTACAGTAACAATAAAAAAAAAGAGAGATCTAAAACAAATCCTGAAATTCTGAAGACATGTATGACTAGTTGTTTATACAAGGCAAAAGTAATTGCACCCTGTGAAAGGAGCAAGTGTTGGTGTTTGTTCAGCGATCACGCTGCAGTGGACGAGCTGCATTACTGGAGCTTCCAGAAAGTACTACAGTAACTGACTATTTGGACATTTAGTTGTTTTCAGCGCTCTGTGAATTTTTTCCCTTGTGACATTTGTGAGAAAGGCTAAATGCACAATGCACATGGTCATTTATAGATGATAGGCGTTCATGTGAGTGGTTTTAAAGAACTTTTGCTCTTTATTTTGTTTTCCTTTCTTCAGTGTTTTCATCCTCTTATACCACGGCACTTTGCCTACTGTTACATTTTTATTCATTAGAAAAATATGGACAGTACTAACACGCTTGTGACGCCATATCCTGCTGTGTGTGGTTGTGAAATAAAAAAATAACTAGAATCGAAGAAATGAAGCTTGACATGTTACTGAAAAAACACAAGTGTAAAGTTAAAAAACGTTACAAAGCGCTGACACTAGAGACTCCTTCCACTAATGTTACACAATTCATTTTCTTTGTTGGATAACATTCTTTTTAATCGTGTTATTTAAGTATTGTAATCATTATTTATTTTACTTTTTTTTTGTTGACAGAAAACGAATTCGCATGTTTATTCAGAATCACTGTGGTAGAAGATGAACTATTTGTGTTTTTCACATTTATTATTTTGTTTCCTTAGAATTGCATTCTTAAAAAAAAAAAACATTTATAAAGAACTTAAGTAAATGAAGTGGCTGCTTGTAAACAAGTTCAGTAGATTTAGAACAGTTTTATAAACTGAGATATAAATTTCTATTTAGTCCATCTTGAAAGATTGCAAATTAATGCAGGATGCTTGTCCATGGATAAAACAAAAACCTGTAGTGTAATAAACGAATAATTGTTCAAACAAAAGGACACTGAATTAAACAGAGAGAGAGAGAGAGAGTGTCTTGGGCAGAGTAACGAGTCCTTCTCAGAGTTATGGATGACTTCAATGCAGAATATTGTAAAGGCAGTGACGGCAGCATAGCATTGATTTAAGATGAAGGTTTTTCATGTGCTCGGGTTATCAAGAGAGGATTAATGGCGAGAGAAGGATATATTACCACAAAGAGAGAGGCCATGAAGCTGCTGTGTCATAAATCACACTCCGAAGTGACTGTGACTGTACAAATGGCGGAAATGCTGCTGCATATAGTATAGTCGTAGAATCTCCCCAATCCCCAACACACACACACACACCTACAGAATATATATTGTGTAATTGAGTACAGGAGAAAGACTCCTGACTCTATAGGAGGTAGAGAGCTGCCTTTACTGCTCTGGTTGATGCAGAAACAGCTCTTTAAATAAGCATTGATTTTATTGATGTGTCGTTTCCTAATTAAAGAGACAATGCCGCCTGTGTGTGTGTGTGTGTGATGCTTTGCGTCTCGTATGTAAGTTGTAGGGAGAAGTGCAGAGCTGATGGAGGGATTCCTGCATCACTGCAGCATGCAAAAGTTAATAACGAGCCGGCGCGAACGTGAGCCACCAAATCAACAGCAAGGCACTTACCACGGCCGTGTTCTTTTCATTCCTCTACAGACTAATTAAATGTTTCTTCATCCCTTCCAAATTCTCATCGTGCCAACACAAATTAAAGCTGGAGGCTGAAATGAAAATGAATCGCCTCCCTCGTTCAGCAGTACACAACACGGTTGTGGAGAGAAGCAGGAAATCTGCAGACCTACCTGTTTGAGATGGAGTTGATGACGGTCGTCTTGACGCTACCATGTCCGTATCTGTCTTTTTCCTACGTCCTGAGGTTAGTCCTCAATCTGTCCACCGGGAAGAACCGATACCAAAAAAAATGCCCATATGGTGCTCTTCATACGCGAGTGAGAAGATCCAGAAATGTACACTCCTCCGCTCAAGCGCTCGCTCGTTGTGCACGGTTCCTTTTTTTCTGCTCACTATGAGAAAACAAGCCGTGCCTGGGAAAGGAGAAAGAAATGAAACGGTGAGGGAGAGAGATCTGAGGAGGAGCGCGGCTCTGCTTTGCTCTGCTCTGCTCTGCCGCGGTTACTTCAACAGTTTGTCATATCAGCTTAGTGCTGACTGGAGGAATTGAGAGAGAGAGAGAGAGAGAGAGAGATGAGTCAAGGCCAAATGTTGGTTCACCCCCTCACAAATCCCAGCATCAAATCCATCCAGAACATTCCTGCACCTGGGTTGCTGGAGGTAAAAACATCACATTGTTTCTCGTTTCTGTTCAGATGTGTCTGATTTTGCGGCGATTCTTAGCAGTCATTCTTTTGTTTTCGCAGCTCTTTCAAACAGGTGTTACTGTGGCAACTGCTGCGTCACTGCCTTCCTTTTCTACCACTCACTCTATCCTCCAGCTATCTGTCCATCACCCGCCCTCCATCTCTCCATCCCTCCCTCACTCCCTGTGTGTGTGTGGGAGTCATGCTTCACTGTGATTGTGTTTTCCATACTCATGTGTTTTTATGTGTGTGTGTGTGTAGGTGGACGTGGGGGTGGTACACTTCACTCCTTTGCCTGAGCCACACATCCAGCAGCCCTTTAAGCTCGTGGAGAAAGTGGTCAAGAACGTCTTTCAGTTCCGCAGGAAGCACTGCCACAAAGGACTCGAGTATGCACTCTGCACTTTCTCTCCTCTTCTTCTTCTCCTCCTCCTCCACTTCCTACATTTTTTTATAAAAATGTTTGTTTGCATGACTAACACCTTCCTGTTCCCCTGTAACACTTACTTACTCATAAGACACAAAACTTACTCATTAGCTTATACTTATACTAATGGGCCTGGTTTAATTAAGGCACATTCACAATAAGAGCAGTGATTATGAGTCACAGAGCTGTCAGGGATGATGAAGAATCAGCCTGAGTGTAAAAAGCTGCACTGTAATGAACGGAAGAAATCTGTAGGCATCTCATGGTCCAGGTGCCTCATCGGCATCTCATGTACAGCATGCATCCGAATGTGTTTGTATTTAAATAACTGTAGAGCCCATATTCTTTTTGGTCATTAAGACAACTTGGTGCTTTTAAAACCTCATTGTTGTCTTTTAAAAATACAAAAGCTTCATGAAAGCGCATACATTTTTTTAAAGGAATCATATATATATATATTTGTACATTGATGCAAAATCTCAGTATATTTAAAAAAAAAAAAAAATTCCCATTCTTAAGTGGTAGGGATGGGAGTAACCAGGGATGTCCACTAGGTGGCGATTCAGTTTATATTGATATTCTGTGAATATCACGTATTTGTAAATGTCCCGATTCCGTATTCATTACAATTACAATTCTAAACAAACTTGGCAAATCATTTGCTCCAACCATGCTGTGTGAATAGTTTAGTGTGCACCACCTGCAGGATTATAGAGGAACTGCAACATTTTTCCACTTTAGATGTAAAGATACACATTTAAAACTTCTTTTAAAATATCCCCCCACCTCTATACATAGTGTAAAAAGTTTAGCAAGCATGGAAATTGCATACACACCGATCAGCCATAACATTAAAGCCACCTGCCTAATATTGTGTCGTTCCCCCTGTGTAACCAAAACAGCAGTGACCCTTCGCCTCCACTAGGTGTGCTGTCGTATGTGTCCTGTACGTTGCAAGGTTGGACAGCCATGCATTGGATTTATTTGCCTAACACATCTCACAGATGCTCGATCAGATTAAGATTTGGGACTTTGGAAGTCGAGTAAACACCTTAAGCTCGTTGTCGTGTTCCTGAACCATGTGTGCAGTGTGTTAGGGCACATCATCCTGCTGAAAGGGGTCACTGCCATCAGGTCACCCTTCATATTTTAAAGTCCCAGGTTTGGTGTTCTGCCTGAGTCATGACTCTTAACTACTGGGTTTCAAATAACTTTAATGCTGATTAACCAAACACCTATAAATATGTGCACTGCATTTGAAAACTCTCCCAAATGCAAATGAGTGAAACCATTTCCCAGAAAGCACACAGAGCGTTTTGGTGTGTGAGGGTGTGTGTTGGTTAGCAGTGCTCTCGGATCTACCCTTCTTGTTACTCAGAGAACGTCCATGGAAGGTTTCCTTGACCAGCTTTTCTTCTACTACACACTTTCCCCTATAAATAACACTAAGCAGTAAAGTGATCAGTAGTAGAACTGCAACTCAACTAGCAAGATGACGAAGGTTCAGTAACCACCATCATCACTACCCAGTCCTGCAGTGGTGTCACAGACTCTGGCTCCCAGCGCCATAGTTTTTTTTTTTTTGCTGTTCAGTTGGTGTAATTTTAAAAGTTAATCACATGCTTTCTCCAAGCCAGTCAATTGCAGTTCCAAGGGGCGAGTGGAATGAACTTGAAGGAGAATTCTACCCACTTCTGCAAGAGCTCAAGGACACACATGATTAGCTACTTCTGCTGTGATTGATTAAGTCCACAAGAAAGTCTTTAACTCGTGCCTGTGGATGTCTGTGATGTTATGAACTTAAACTTAACGATATGAATTTTCCACCTGCCTAACACGCAGTATGACTGCACAACAATTCCTGTTATCCGTTATCACCCAAATGAGGATGGGTTCCCTGCAGAGTCTGGTTCCTCTCAAGGTTTCTTCCTATTTCCATCTCAGGGAGTTTTTCTCTTGCCACCTCGGCTTTTTTTTTCCGGCAATTAATTTTTTTATTCGTACACATTTTCACACATTTCATACTCATTTCCATAGTTTTCGTTTGATTCTGGAAAGCTGCTTTGTGACAATGACCATTGTTAAAAGCGCTATACAAATAAAATTAATATTTCATGATTCGATCCAGCACTGAGATACCAAGTGCCGTGCTAGTGCACTTTTCTCCGTTTCTTCTTTAGCATCATTTATTTTAGTTTTTCCTTAAGTCTCATGAACGTGCATGTATATTTCATATACAGCCCCATCAGTCCATCCACTCATCCATCCATCTAGGAACCTCTGTAGTCCAACTAGGGACTGTGGACAGCAGTAGTGACCATTGCATTTATTCCCATTTTCACAGCTCATTTGACCTCCAGTCAACATCCACACACATTCAACACTACGGGCAATTTGCAAACAGCAGTTGGCCTAATCTGCCTGTCTTTGGACTGTGGGAGGAAACTGGAGTACCCAGAGTAAACCCACCAAGCACGGAGAGAACATGTAAACTTCATGCACACAGACTCCGATGCAGGAATCTACTGTACACTACCACCGTGCCGCCATATATAACCCCATACACAGCTAAATGCAATGCATCAGCTCTTCTGTGGGATCAGACCAGAAAGACTAGCGTTTATCCCTCACTAGTTCGTTTTTTCATTTTATTTTTTTTTCTTCTTCCCCGGAACACCTTTGGGAGGTCCTAACCGCAGCAGAGTGGAAACTGTTGCCTGCTGTTTCAGAGACGCTCTGTGCCAGTCATCTAGACATCACACATGTCAGAGCCACCCAGATCGATTGCACTTGTCCATTTCTCCTGATTTTAACATGTTACCTTGGAGAATTGACGATCACTGCGTAATAAATCCTGCTCCCTGACAGGTGACACCATAACCAGATCATCATCAGCGCTTCTCACTTCACCTGCCAGTGGCTTTAATGTTGTGACTGATCTGTGTTTTATTTTATTTTAACTGAAAGAAAGATAAAACATACTCCTACTGTATTATATTAATAAAAAGAAATTATAATAAAACTACAAGAGTAGTAGAACAAGTAGCTTTGCACTGTCCTGGTTTAAAGAAGGCAGCATGAGGCATCAGATCTCAAATCCCTGAAAATAACAAGCTGAAGTTCTAAACTTTCTCTCGTTAAAGTCAGAGCACAGAACACAACTGCGCCGGGTTCCTTTCATTAATCAGTTGTATGTCTGTCTGTCACTTTAATCACTGCTAAAATGTAACGTAGGAAACTGCGGCAAAACAAGGTTTAAACGCGGCTGGAGGCGGTTGTAAAGGCAGTGTGTGGGCTTTACAGCTTATGATTTGTTTGTTGCACACTGAAAAAGGGAGATGCAAACTTTTGCACACTGTATTCTGTATCTTGTGCAATGTTTTGAACTCCTTGTCATGTTAACCCACAGTGCTGCTGAGTTCTGGCTTCTGATTGGTCAGAATGTGTAGTAACAGCTCGTTAGTGATTCCAGCATGGCATTATTGATGTTTTTACGTTTCTTTTTTTTTCTTTTCTCATTACTGAACCCACACACAGTATTTCACCGCTTTATTTGTACAGGATGTTGTTTCCCGAGGCTCACAGGCTCAGGATGACTGAGCAGCTTCTGCGGCGCGCCGACGTGGACCCGACTCTCCGTCCTGCCGACCTCGCCATCAGCCAGTTCAGAGCTCTAGCCGACGCCTACAGCCGGCTGTGCCGAGAAAACCCCTCACTGTTCAGCTACGACTTCAGAGATGAGCTGAGGCAGAAACATCAGAGCCACAGACGGATAAAGAGAGGGAGATGCTAATGGTCACCCCGGGACACAACACGGCGCCCCCAGCGGTTACGTTTTCACTGAGCGCTTTACACCTGTCCATACATGCTGAAGTGTTGAGTTTAGAATAAAAAATGGGTTGGAGGTAAAAACGATGTATTTTATTTTATACAGCTGTGAAGATTATCTGTGCTATTTAATAAACTGCTGAAACACAAAGATTGAAAGACTGCAGCTCAGTTCATATATTTTTTAAAAGATACCAAAAACCAAAGATAAAATGTGCCTGTTATTCCTCAGTGCAATCACATGCAGACTCAGACCGGAAAATGTTTCTCCTCCTCAGAGCCGCTCAGAAGAGTTTAGACTTTGTGCTGCCGTCATATAGCAAAGTGACAGCGCGGCGTGATCGCTCCAGAGCACAAAGCGCCGCCGTAACGTCAAGCTTTTCACGGAAAAACGTTTCTCTGGCAACGACTTCGAAGAGAACGTGCCAAGACTTCTGAGGTCAGCGCACAGAATCAGCAGGAAGGAAATAAATACACGTTTGAAGAGTTTCACTGTCAGGGATGTGCAACGTGTATGAAAAGCAGGTATAAAAAATCTTTTTTTTTTTTTAACAGGCATCATGAGTTTTGTTTATTTTATTCTAACAATACAGTATATTAAAAAAAAAATAAAAAAAAACTTACATCCGTTGCCAAAGAAACATTTTCCTGTGAGATGCTATTTTAAAAATCTTTAAAATATATATCATACAGCATATGGTCTGTAGAATATTTTGAAAACAGTTACAACATTGATAACACACATCCCTTAACCACAGATTATTTTGTCTGATCCCGAGTTTGAAAATATTGTCTGTCATCTATGTAGCTAAATAATCTGCGTTTACACCCAACCAGATGCTCGGCTGATGTGTGTAATGCAGGAGGTAGGATACAGAAGTTAAACTTTCGAGATCCGTCACATCACACCAGTATGAAGCGATTTACGTTAGTTTCTTTTCTGCACATATTTCTAGTTCATCACTACTTATACCCAAATATTCCTGTTGGACCTCTGCTTGGGAAGAATAAACTATCTAAAGGTTTACAATCTAAATTGTCCATTTCTTCATATGTCTTTTAGAAGCATGAATGTTTTGGATGAATAATGTGAAGCTGGAAGATCAGCAGCATCATTTCCAGCCGTTTAACTCGCTAAGTAATTTAATGGTGTGCTGTAGTGAAAATCAAGATATTAACTACCTTATAAATCTGCATTAGATGCGTCCACGCTGATTCTGCCCACACGCCGACTCCATCAGGCTCGGACACACTTCCATTTGTCTTGATCTCCGTGACCGAGCGCACCCGTCTTGTTTATTACATTACAGCCATACAGTCAATACGCCGAATACCAAAAGACATTTTTATTCATCGTTCCTTTAAAAAAGCTCTTTGCAGCACAACTGTACAAACCGCCCACTTTATTAGATACAGCACTTTTTACATACTTAAAATACCTAATTGATAAACTGTTAATACCAATTAAATTAGCTAAAATACTGTACATATTTGTTGTTTATATAAACAAAGATGGTTTTGTTACCTGCTGTAACACACACACACACACTCTCAGCGCTGATTGTTTCATGACTGTACGTCTCTCACCTCATTAAGGCCGATCACATAACGACCCACGTCTCTCAGTCACACACCTCGTGCAATTGTTTTCACTTACAGAAACAAAAAGTAAATCCAGTTTTGACCTGTGCTTTGGCTTCCTATTTAAAAGGAATATAAAATTATCAATAAATTATAAAAAGCTTGCACACTTTAAAGAGCCTGGTTTTTACACAAATAAAAACGAAAAACTTAAAGCACAGCTTTTAAAAAAAAAAAAAGGCACAAAATGAATCAGATGCAACATGTGGATCGCAGTTCCTGAAGGTAGGCAGAGGTACAGTATATAACCGGTTAATTATTTGACCTGAAGGTTAAGGTGAACTCAAGTTTCCTTTTCCAGATGTCGTACAGTGTACAGATTCATGGCTATGATGTCGTAGCTGTGGCGCTGGTCTTGGTACCGTTTTCATAGAAACAGTCCTCGTTAATGACGGAGGTGAGGCTGTGGACGCTGAAGTCACTCTCCAGCAGTGTGTTCAGATCGACGCTGACCGCCGTGGACTCCGACGGGCTGTCCAGAGAGCGGCTGTGCTGTCTCATGGTCAGCAGCGCCGCCTGGCTGCGTCTCGGCTCGCTTCTCGCTGACCGCCGCCTCACGGCACTGAAATGTGCCCGTCGCAGCTGAGGGTGGGCCTCGGGAGAGTCCACTTCACGACCTTCGGGTTCCACGCGTGCCTCGTCACTCAGACGCAGCTCATGCAACTGAGACTCGAGCGACCCGGGGGTGGGGTCATGGCGAGCCGAGCGCTCACTGAACCCGTCGTCGTCACTGAGGATGTCCGACTCCCTCATTCTGCCGTGTCTGAGGGTGGAGTCAGCGGGCGGGGGGGCTTCTGATGATGGGGCGGGGGGCGGGTCTCCACTGCTCTCACTTGCTGTATCAATGTCTAACTGCATGGGCTTTAGTGTGTCGATTTTGGCGAGAGCGCTGAAGTTGATGGGCTTCTGGCATAACAAGGATGTTCGAGAGGAACCTGAAACACACACATGAACACTGAGATAAGTGAGAGAACAACTCTGTGCTCCTGTATGTCCACCGTGACTGACTATGTGCGTTTTCAGCACACTGAGAACCAATAATACAAGCTGATGGACAAATTAGCAGCACATTCAGTGTCCGGGTTATGTGTAGTTACCCAGCAGTGTAGAGGAAATTAAAAACTACTCCTTGTGTGTGTGTGTGAGAGACACATCTCACGACTGTAACTATATCCTCCTTGTTCTCAGTCCCACCTCCTGCTGCATGACACACATTGGCCGAAGCATACAGTAAACTGAGTCAGTATTGTTTAGCGTGTGGATACGGTATGTCAGGAACACGCAGGTTTGTGAGAACGGTGAAAAATTTGAATGCGGCAGTCAGTCAAGTCTAAATACATGCAGTCGCTTCATTATGTAACATGTCAAGAGAAAATAAAGGCGCTAACAATGTGCTATGAGAACAGAACAGAACATCTGCAAACTTTTATGCAGGAGCTGTTGCATTTAAACACCACATTCATGTTGTCTACATCTAAACTAAAACAGACAACTCGTCCCTTTGATTACTGTAAAACCCCCCCATGTACACTTACTGTCTGAAAGTACTGGAACAGCAAAGGCGTTTATTTTTAGCATTTCAGCATTTTTATCACTTTGTTTTTGTTGCACTGAAGGGATCTGGGCGATACTGGTGGCTTAGTGATCAAAAATATTGGAACACATGCTTGAGATTTATCTTTGGGTCTCAAAAGCACACCTGCCTTTAGTGTGTAAAAAAAAAAATATATATATATATAGTCGCTTTGCTGCTCCACTTGCTTCCAACTTTCCAAGGGGAGTTCTACCTTGAACAACAACAGGAGGCTAGATCAGAATATAGCATTCACATGTTTAGATGCTGCAGGTCTGAGCTGTTGTGTATCAGCACAGGATGTGCATGAGCGTGTGGGAGACTGACCGAGTTTAGCTGATGAAGGTAAGCTTCCCCTCAGAGGGACGAGATGTTCCCTGCAGGTTCTCTCAGTTGGCCGCTCGTTTCCTCGCATCCCTTTGCGTGCGTTTTCTCTCAGGACAGAGCGAATCACCTTGACCATGTTCACTTTGCTCTCAGGCGTGCTGAAGGAGATGTTAGCTTGAGGTTAGCATATTGGCAAGTATTAATTACAGCTTTATATGAAAAGCGAATGATCCTGTAGCTCACCTGCTGCACAGCTGGAACACCGTCTCAGGTCGACCCTCCAGCTCGGACTTGGTGTGGATCAACTCCCAGACGCAGTTACTCTCTGTGTGCAAATAAATGAGCGAGGGTGGAGTTTAGAACACAAACAGCATCAAAATGTATTTAAATATTAATGTTATGCTGAACATTTATCAGTATTAAATTTATCAGTTATTTATCATGCTTAGTTTTATTTATTTCTTTTTATCCAGAGTAAAATGTTCTTGTTGCAGCTGATTTCTTCCTGATTTTACATTTGTAAGCTAGCCACTGAATACACAGGACTGCTGAATCCCTAATGACTTCTGTTCACTCTGTGTGTTCACTAAATAGGGAATAATGTGCTCATGAGAACATAGTTCAAGCTTTAGCCATAAAAAAAACTCCAGCAACTCCAATGCCCTATCAGTGTTTGTTTGATTTTGCTGAATGAGGAAAGTGTTACAGCATTTAAAAACATGAAAATAAAGTATGCAATGAATATGAATTTAAAAATTACAACATTCATTATTAAAGAGTCAAATGTAACTACTACAGTATACAAGGAACAGAACACTGCATGTTGTGGTGTTAAAGCTGTCAGACAAATCAGACAAGAGACATCAGGGCTACTAATTCATTGCTCTAGTACCTTCATACCCTCACTGATTAATTTCCTTTATTTCAGGTTATAAAGTATGAACAATTATTAAAAGTATCCAATCATTAAAACAGAGTGCGCTGTTGATTGTTTAAATGTTGTGTCTTCTTGTTTTTTTGCTCCCAACTCCAGTCCAGTAGGTGGTGGTATTACACCAACCGCACATAAACTCAAAAAAAGTTACAGTAGAGACAGACTTTCACAAAGATCTACAGTATGCAGAAGAAGGGAAGTGGTTTGTAAAAAACGTAAAAATTACAGCTTTACCTTCACCTGTTACAAAGAGCTGACACTGGAGACTCATTCCATACGTTACATTCATTTCTTCTTAATGTGAACAATTACATTTAAAACAAGCACAAGAGCTTCTATCAGAGCTGCTAGTACAAAAAAAATTCTTCTGACCAATCACAATCCAGAAATAATTACTGTGGTATAATTAAGAGATAAATACTGTGCGTGTGTGTGTGTGTGTGTGTGTGTGTGTGCATGTGTGTTTACTGCCGAAAGCGCACATACCTGCCGTGTTGCCCAGTCGGACCTGCAACGTGGAACGAGGAACGAGCCAGCGGAACTTGAAGGGGTCCTGATCTCCATGAGAGTGGGCGGGGCGTGGGACGTTCTGTCAAACACACACACACACACACACACACACACACACGAGAGGCGTAAGGATTATTGTATGCACTAATCCAATTATTGGAGCAGTAGTGTAGAGAGTAGAGACTCACCATTTTCTTCTTGAGCTTGTTGCTCTCTCTGTAGACGAGGATCACGGCTTTCTTGAACACTGACGAAGGAACAGATGTAGATTTCAATGAACCGTGACGATGCAGCGGGAATTCACACACACTTGCTGCTAATGGATCTCTCATCTCAACACCTTCACTAGAGCTGTAGCCTGGCCTGCTTTTTAATTCTACAACTACGGTATAACTGGATCAAAAGTGTACTTCTTTAACAGTAAAAAAGGGTAACTGTTGAGTTTCCTGTGACAGCGCCACACAGTGTCTGATTTTTAGATTTTGTAACAAGAAATGGCTTTTAACATCAGCTTTTTGGCTTATTTCTGATTTACTTTTTTATGTATACAGTAGATGCACATCAACATGTGAATGAGTCTCCAAAGTATTTGAACTGTGATAAATATTTTTTATTTAATTATTTTTTACAACAATGATCAAACCAGCACCAATACAAATCAACATTTATTATTTTTGAAAAATGTTTAAAGTAAGACATGACATTTTAGTAAACTATGGAATTAAAAGGGAAAATAATAATAGGTATCTTGGGTATTGGGAACAAAATATCTGTACTTTTTAAAAGACTGTTTCGGATTTCCAGATCTGGTCTACACTTATACTGTTGGTCTTAGATGCTGATAAAATTTACAGCATGGAATCTTGGGAAACTGGGGGAACAGAATTGTTCAAGCCAGCTCTCTGCATGAACTGAATGAGTAATATTCGACAAGGTGGATATATGTGTGTGTGTGTGTGTGCGTTGTAAGCAGCTACTCACCAAACACGGTCAATTCCGGCTCCTTCTTCATGCGGCCGAGAGACGGGAGCGGGTTGAGCCACATCACTGACGAATGCATGAGAAACTCTCCCATGGAAATCTCTGTGACCTGAGACACAAACACAATGATGGAGAATCCTCAAAAACACTTAAACTCAATCAAAAATCCTTCTCAAAGTCACGATTAAGGTTTAATGTCTAATTGGTTAACATTACACAAATGTCTGATGTGGAGTAACTAGACTGCTGTTTGGGAGAAAAATACTAAACATTAAATTCACACTTTTTTTCCATCAAACACCCTCAGGGTGAAGCTACATACGCACTCGGGTTGTGATGTCACTAAACAGGGTCTGAAACTGTGAACGCTAAACCACATAAGCTCACTCACTCTCACTCATCTTATACCGCTTTATCCTGTATTCTGGGTTGCGGGGACCTGGAGTCTATATCAGGAGACTTAGGGCACGAGGCGGGGTACACCCTGGAGGGTGCCAATCCATCGCAGGGCACACAGACATACACACACTCATTCACACACTATGGGCAATTTGAGAACACCAATTAACCTAACCTACATGTCTTTGGACTGTGGGAGGAAACCGGAGTACCCGGAGGAAACCCACCAAGCACAGGGAGAACATGCAAACTCCATGCACACAGAGACGGGAATCGAACCCGGACCCTGGAGGTGCAAGGCGACAGTGCTAACCACTACATCACATAAGCTAATGATGAAAAAAAAATCTGTAGTTGTCATGGTAATAATTCTGTACATCTTGACTAGGGTTGGGTACCTATATAACCGGTATGTACCAGACCGAAACAGAACGCGAATTTCGGTGACTCATTTCGGTGTCACTTAAATGCCTGAACTGTTGATTGAATGACAAAGTTGTAATAAGCATTTAAATTTAAATACTGCATTCATGGGGTGTCGGAAATAATCGGAAAAATAAATTATTTCTTTAATTAGAAAAATCTTGAGAACTTCGGAAAGCTTTGATAATACAAATCCAAAACATTGTTGCAGTAATGTTACTATCCATTTTATTTTTGTAGATTAAAAGTTTATTAGATAAAAAAAATTAAAAGCACAAATCATCAGGAAATAAGACCATCCGAGATGCGCGTGAAGGAAGCAACCAACGTTACACTCGCTCTGACGGCAGCAGGCGGTCTACCGCTAGCTTAGCTTTCGTTAAAATGCCTAAAACTAAACGGTCGAAAGTATGAATATATTTCACAAGAAAGGATTCCGACACTGCGACGTGCAGCAAAGCCTTTCCGCAGGTTAGTCGTAGGCTAATGTAATTTAATCTTGCATTAATGCTAACAAATGGTCAAACGATTTGTAAAATACTAATGTAACATGGATTCTGTTCATAATTATGGCTTTCCAGCTAGTACTAGTACACAACAGTGACCCCATTTACCACTGCAAAGAAGGCTAATTTGACTAAGGAGAATTTTTATTTATTTTTTGTTCAATAAAAATGTATTCTTGAGTCATCCACCATCATTTTGTGGCTTTTGTAAAGTCTCGGTTCAGGCACGGTTTTGGCACCGGTAACCGTTTTAAAAGTATCGATTTGGCACCGGTATCGAAAAGAACCCAAACGATACCCAACCCTAGTCTTGACAGGTTTAAAAGCGGTGATGTGAACTGAAAGCCACATGCTAACACTGGCTAGCAGTCACAGGTTTATATTAATGTGCCTTTCCTCTGGGACTCTTGCACTTGTGAGCACTTTGCATTAACAAAAGTGGTCTTAATGGTTGCATGGTCAAGTGTTACGTAATGTGTTTATGTGACATTTACAGTATGGAAGGAGTCTCCAGCATCACGGCTTTAGGACATTCAGAGGGTTTTTTTTTTTTGTTTTATTAACTTGGAGAGAGTGAAAAACAGGAACAAGCTGCTCTAACATAAGCTACAACACTAAGTTCCTACGTTAGTCGTGAGATGATGACATACTTCCTTTTCCGAGCCACTTTGTTCCGCCACCAGCTGGTCAAACACGGTGCCGTAGTCCTCGTAGATCTTCTGCATCTCATTGATGTGACTGGCCACTTTCTCCATCGCCTTCAAAGCCTCTGTAAAATAAACACACGGGTTATATAATCGAACAATACACTAAAGGATACAGGAAACTCTCGACCGTTTGCTAGTGTGAGTGTCTAAGTGCACTTGTGTACCTGTGAGGTGATAGTGCTCCTCGCTGTCCGTGTCGGTCAGAGACACCAGCTCTCGCAGCAGTAGAGGGTACTTCAGCACTCTCTGCACCGGTTTAATCAGATACGACTCGAGCGTAGACGAGTGCTGCTTGGTGGGATTCCTCGCCTCCATGAACTCCTTAAAGGCTCGGTCCGTTTTAGCTGAGCACACAGACGAGTTTACATAATCACATCATGCTACATGAATGTACCCATCATGCCACACATCACACGTCCACAAGGAGGCAGCACCTGGCTCTGGGGCGCTTCTTCCTCCACCCCCAACCCTCTCTCTCTCTTTTTTTTATTATTTTTTTTTTATGACCACTGCAGTAAAAGTGCTTCACTGCAGGTGAGAGCAGAGCGGCCATGTTGCATCGGTGACTCGTCCCTGAACGACGCCGGCTCTCTGCATCGAGTATAAGATACAGTGAGAGCAATTAACAAAGCACTCGCACCACTCGCACATGGGAGAGTAATTGGCAGGCAATTAACATGTAGACAAAAAAAAAAAATAATCTTTATCGCTGCACGAGCACATCCCTGCCACAACAGACGCAGTGTGTGAGAAAGTGTAATTACCAACACTGCTGACTCGCACGCTCACATACACACACCCTGCACAGCTCAGGAGATAGCAGTGTGTGTGTGTGTGTGTGTGTGTGTGAGAACAGGATGATAAAGCATGGGCGTGGCCAACTCACAGGCCTGTTTATTACAGTTAGCGCAGCATTACTGAACAAACTGAACATCAGTTCAGGTGTTTGACATGATGTTAAAGGAAAATAATCAACTTTAAAGTACATTCACTATCACACCGCCCTGTCAATACTGTAATTGCACAACACACACCAGAGTTCTGTAGTAGACGTGCGGCAGACGTTTATTTACTAGCAGTTTCCGGTATTAGAGGTAAAACCGTCTCGGTGACGTTTCTGAGACTGGCTCACACTTTCAGGACGTTAGATGAAGATACACTTTTCCTGCCTCAGGTGTTTCAGCAAAGTGAGTTTTATGCTTTTTACTTCTCCTTTCAGTCAGTGATGCTGTGCGAGAGCCCCAGGTTGTTCCTCACACATTAAAGCTTTGTCTCTGTTCCCGAGTACAGAACTGTCACTCTGATCCTGTAATGGGACAAATTAAAGAGACGCCGGGGTGCAGTTCTCCCCTCCTTACGTATGAGCCGGCCAGATCGCACGTTCATTCATTTAGCACTGGGCAGCGTGCCCGAGTCTGAAACCAGGCCAACATCTCACACACACACACACATTCACACAAATCCAGTTATATTTAGTTACACACTAAAGCTTAGTTTTAATGTACGGTCCAGTTTTACTGATCAGATCCTTATTATAGATCAGACCTCCTTCATGTTTACAGCTGCTAGTAAAAATTTATGGACCTACCAATTAAAGCTTAAAAAAATTATCTGCTAGAGCTTTTGATGCTGCAGAGAATGTAACTGCATTGCAGATGAACATCATGATGCAGAAATTACTTCTTAATGCAGAACCTGTATCTGAAGCTTCATCACCCAAAACATCATCAGCATATTTAACACCTATTAGTATGTGCAGCTGCACTACTCTCAGAGCCCACCATTACAGAAAACTAATCAATACCTTCCAATCAGCTGTGGAATAAGGGGTATGTCTAACAGTATGTCTTGTACTGTTACAGTAAATAATCACTGACAGGGTGGTGAAAAATATATGAAATGGTGGTTATTTTTATTTCTGCCTGAGGAACTGCACTCAATCAAATCTCGAAAAATTACAGATTTAAGACTTTCACAAATGACTGCAGTGAGCTTGTGTGTGTTTGTACCTCTTTCCAGAACCTTCTGGACCTTGAAGTGGTTGGCGCAGAAGCCGCTGTAGAGTTTGAAGTGATCGGCGTAGTAAAGAAACGACCCGCCGAGAGAAAACAGCAGCTTCTAAATGTGAGCACAGAGAGAGAGAGAGAGAGAGAGAGAGAGAGAGAGAGAGAAAGACAGAGAGAGAGCCATGATGGCTTAATCATCACGTTCAGACATGATCTTCAAATCAGAACAAAAGTCCAAGAAACAAAAGATCTTTGTGAGTCTCAGAGAGGGTGATATTAACATCATGCTGAAGTGTGAAAAGAAAATTCATGCGTGTTCTCGTTTGTAATCACTCAGATGACTGATGGGACTCGAACAGAACTCGACCCGCACTCTCAACCCACGCTGACGAAGAGTCTTTTTACCATTTTAGTCCATTTGAATTCATGAAACTGGTTACTGAGGCTCAATGGATAGAATTTAATGACATTTAGTGAATATTTTATTCAACAATCTGAGAAAATCTTATCACCTTATATGGTTTCATCTGCCTTACAGTAAATTGAATTAAAATATGAAGAAATATAAAACTCAAAAGGAAGTAGCAGAGGTACATTTACATTTAGCTTGTTTTGCTTAACGAGCTTATTACATTACATTTACTGTATTTACGTCTTATCCAAATCAACTGACATTTTATCATTGTGCATCTAAACAGTTGAGGGTTAAAGGCCTTTAACAGTGAAAACTTGGTGGTTGTGGGGTTTGAACCTAGAACCTTCCAACCAGTAGTCCAATAGCATAACTATTAAGCTACCCCTGGCCCCAACCTAATCCTAAGTAGGAAGTTTTATTTAAACAACCAATGTTTAATTATGTAATTAATCAATTAATTAATCTAATGGTTAATTAGCTTTAGCTAGTTGGCTGCAGGATGTACACTTTAGCTACTAACATTTCTCATCGGATTTTAAACAATGCTGAACAGGCCACACCCACAAGTCCGTGAGCCAAAGTAGCCTCACTGCTCGTTCGTGTGAACATAGTCCTAACCTTGAATTGTACAGGGGTCTCCAGTGTGCTGAAGTCTGGAGTCGAGGCGATTCTCTCCTCCAGGGTTTGCAGAAACACCTTCTGGAAGTCCAGCATCTCCGGCAAACTCCCAAACAAACTCTCCATCTGAAAATAGAAAAATTCATTATACTCATAAAAAAAAAAAAGAGAGGGGAGGGAGGGGTGGGCTTAAGGGTTCTTTAGACAGTTAAGGGTTCCATCATTAATTCATTCATCTTCAGTATGAGCTTTATTTGGGTCAGGATGGTGGTAGATCATAGGAATGCTTGACACACACACCACCATTAATTCTAGGGTTCACAGTGTGACCAATCAGAATGAAACATCAGTAAGAAAGTGTAAACACACACAGTGCGTCCTAAACTCTTCCTGACACTTAGTGCTTAATGTTTATAACTCGGTCACATTATCCTGAGTGGTGTAGCTTAACCGCTCGCTCTCTCAGTTAGCCCGCTCTGTCCAAGGGCACGTCCTGGCGCGCTAATGGCCATTTAATGCGCCTCGTTCATTTCTCTCCAGAGACATCCTGAACCGTGTTGAAGTCAAGTTCAGTTCAGTTCAGCTAGGCTAAAACGCTAGCCATTAGCATTAGTCACAAATGGCTCGGAGTGGATTGGGATCAGGAACACTTAAAAACTCACGGGGTCGAATTATTAACATCGTAAATACTGTAATAAAAAAACTATTTTAGGATTCAGGTGGAGTGATTCATGTTTAGCATTACCTCATCCTGTGTGAGGAAGGTCTCGTTCTGCAGGGGCTTCAGGTAGATCTCAAACAAGCAGCTCAAATCCTGACAGACCAAACACACAATCATTTAATGTGCAACTGATCCTGATGTGTGTGTGTGTGTGTGTGTGTGTGTGTGTGTGTTAATTAAACAGACATTATGTTTAAATTCCACATCTTTCTTTTCCCACATCATTCACTTCTGCCTGGGGTGGGGGGGGTGTTTTGGGGG
>JAOVVA010000002.1:3446786-3475431 GCA_028565275.1 Leiocassis micropogon | reverse complement strand
ACACACACACACATTTACACACACACACACACACATTTACACACACACACACACACATTTACACACACACACACACATTTACACACACACACACACATTTACACACACACACACATTTACACACACACATACACATATACATATACATACACACACTGTATATATTCACTCACACACACACTTGCACATTCACTCAGTCACTCTCTCAGTCACACACTACTGTACATCATTCACACTAATTCACATTCACTCTCTGACATTCACTCACACTTACTGGCAGCGCTCCATCTCACAGTGTCCCGTCCACACACTCACATACGGGCCGGCGTTCGAGACAGGTAAGACGATTCCAGTTAGAGGAAGCAGAAGGCAAATGGTAAGGGTTTTGGAGAGGAAGTGCGGTTAGGCGCGGCGTGTGTCAGAGTCTAACTTTAAATATAAATAGCTAGCGGGAAGAAAATGCGACTGCAGCTGTGAAGCTGAGGACGATGGTGACCTGCTGTAAATCATTTTGATACAGAACGATAACACTGAACCGCTGTGTGATAAACAGGAAACGGGCAGGAAATACTGCTCAATTAATTACACAATCGTTAATACTGTGAAAGAGACACGGACACAGAGCGCCGCTGGCACGGAGTCCCTGCGCTTCATTCCATTTATTTACTGGACTATCTAATCATTTTCATTCATACACATTTTATCCAAATTTCCATTATTTTCTTTTGATTGTGTAAAGCTGTTCTGCGACGATGGCGATTGTTAAAAGTGCTATACACATGAAATTAAATGTAATTATTGTACATAAGGTTTATCGAGAGTGAGCATCAAGAATCAGATCCCACAGGACGCTACAGAAAAATCAGGTACGCAGTTTCACTGAACAAACGGAGACCGCTTTAACAAGGACAAGCATTCTATACTGTCAGGGTCCGTCAGCATTTTGTGTTTGTGTGTGTGTGTGTGTGTGTGTGTTTGTGTGTGTTAAAGATATATATATACCTGTTGCAGACTTGGCTCTATGATGGCGATACAGACAGTCCCTTAATGGCTGCTGGCTGCTGTGTGTGTGTGTTAGAGGTGTGTGTGTAAGGGCGCTCGGCTCTCGTCTGATGGTCAGGTGCAGCGTGTTCTCACTGAAAAGTGTCTGAATGAGGGCAAGCTCCAGAGACGAGACCCGACAGCCGTTCAGAACCAGGATTTCGTCACCTGGCCTCAGACCTGCCGAGCAAATAATATAAGCAGGGTGTGAAAACTTTGTTTTAGTGGTAAGAATGGAAAAAGAAAAATCTTATAGTCAAGCTATACACCAAACAGGAAGAAAAATTACATCACACAGAAAAATTAAATATCTCCAGAAGGTTTCTAATGAGTGGAGGAAGATCGAGGGACATGTGATCGTATAAATGTAGAAACGCTAAAAGGTGAGCTGGTGCGATACCTTCACTGAAGGCGATTCCATCTGAGAGAACCTCGGTGACGAAGATGCGACTGTGACTGAGACCGTCCACGTGTCCTGTAACGGCAAACCCTGAGAAACAAGAGGGAGAGGAGAGAAACTGAGCCGGGAACTCAGGAGACCATCTTTATAGAATAAGTGTGTGTGTGTGTGTGTGTGTGTGTGTGTGTGTGTGTGTGTGTGTGTGTGTGTGTGTGGTGTAAGTGTCTTACCAAAATCCCCTGTGCATGTGGGCTTGGTCATGTGGAGAGTGTAGACACTAAGAACACTGACCTCCAACTCATCATACAACTGAGACAGACATACAGAGAGAGAGAGAGACAAAGTGTGCAAGAGGGAAAGAGAGCAAGAGAGAAGCAGAGAAAATCAGCATTTAGTTTTGCTCCGTTAACTTAACATGACACAAACACAGCAACACTCAGCATTAACGCTGCTTCACACTTTTTTTTTCCCTTATCCACCCGCACACACACACATTTTACATGTGACGTTAAAAGAAGTGGGCGAAGAGCGTCTGCTTTTAGAAAGTGCTTTGAAGGACAATGCAGCTGAAATCATCTGGTCTCCTAATCCTCCGGAAAAAAAAAACAAACAAACACCATCCTCATAACCAGAGTTACATCAATCTAGTAATATAGTTCAGGTACCAGGTCCTGAAGCGGCTCGTGTGGTGCCACAGTCCAGACCTCCGTCTGACCGTTGATGCATCTGCGCAGACGCAGGCAGTGTCTGCTGGGGTCCAGGTTCCGCACCTTAGAGAGACAAAATGCTCATAAAGACACTGCACACACACACACACACACACACACAAGTCCGACTCCAAACAATCACGGCTCATATGCAATTATTATCATTAATGTTATTAACATTAACTTAATATGGCGGCTTCCTAGCGTGAAGGGTTTATGCTGTTGCCAAAAACTACAGTAAGGTAAGAAATGTTCATCAATGAGAGCATTTCGTAAATAAATAAATAAATAAATAAATAAAAACCTTAAAACTTGTGATCAAATAAAATCAGATTTTTCTGATTGATAGGAATGTGTGTGTGTGTGTATGTACCATCACTCGTGTGTGCTTTTGCCAGTCGGGCTGTGTGAATATGTAATTCATTCTGCTTGTGAACGACGACTCATCTGAATTTCTACATTTGCACTACAAAACAGACTGAGTGAAAATAAATGTCATCTAGTGAAAAGCTTTAATCATTTTAGTGCGCAGTGTGTCAAAGCGCACGCCGTGTGTTCTCACAAAAGAGTTAAAACAAACGCAGCAAAGTCATTAAACATAAAATATCCAGGGGGAAAAAAAAAATCCCAACATTGCTTCAAAAAAGTCTGTTCACAATCAAGAGGTCTAATCTGTGCTCTAATAAGAGCCGAGAATGAAGTGTGTGCTGTCCCGGCACCTTGCAGGCCGCGCTCAGGACCTCCGAGACCGTGTGCTGTCCACTCAGACTCAGCGTCACCGCCTGACAGTCAGGCATGCACACGCACACCGGCTTCTCAGTCACGCCTCGGCCCCATTGACTGCCAGCGGGTGGAGCTAGTGAGCGTCTGTCGACCAGGGAATCCAGTCTCTGTGAACATCAGAGCAGAAATCACACGTTCCATCAGAGAAAATGTAAAACCAGGCACAGACTCAAAGCTGCCATTAATTCAAGCAGCTCGTTACTTTGACTTTAACGAGCGTGTAGCTGGGAAAGAATCGCCTCAAACCTGGCATCGAGCCAAGATTAAAATATCAAATCTGTCGATGTCACTGATCCTGTTTAGCTAAAATACACATAAACTTGAGAGCTTTCACAGCTACACTGAGTGTTTTATACAACCACAGGCTCAGATTTCTCCAGCTGTTGAGATATTATACATTAAAGAGGTAATATACAATTTTTAAAGGTGTGGCTTCTTTTACCACTCCACAAATTATCATTATTATTATTATTATTATTATTGTTAAAAAGAAGAATAGGATTTGTTTTACATTTATTATTAGTTATATTCCTTAAATTTTAATGGCATATTTCATACACATTTGTACTATAATAATTCTTAAATAAATTTAATAAACTCTGATTTACATCTTTATATGATTTTTAACGTAGTCACACACTATATATATATATATATATATGTGAGTTTGTGTTTAGTTTCCAACATTTTTTATGGCACACATTAAAGCAACACTGGGGAAAAAAGGTCACACACACTAATATTTCGCTGAAGCGTCTTTCGCTTTGATAACAGCCATGGCATTTCGTTATGGTTATGTAATGTCACATTATTTATTTCTGACCAGAGTCACATTAATTTCTCTCAGAGATCCTGTATGCGAGAGTCATACCGCTGCATAAAGTCTACTCCAGCACATCCCAAAGATTCGCAAAATGGTCAGTCCCTGGATTGTGTTCAGCAATCCATGCGTGAGAATGATGCGTCATGCTACCTGAACCATGCGTTCATAATTTGAGTGAATCCTGGCCTCGAAATTTTGGAATATGCCCGCGCCATCTGGGAAGAAAATATCAACTGATGGAAATCCTCGTCATTCACCATATTCATTGTTGGTTGTTTGCTTTTCTTGATGCAGGACAATAGTTTGACCCTTTTGCAGTAACATCTTTGCCACAACCGCAGGTTATGACTTCTGACATGATTGTTCAAGAAATGAGAAGCTAGAGTTAAGGTTATTATTATTTTATTAGTTTTATCTACAGTTTATTTCTTGTCTTCATACAAGGTACAACAATCTACACTATACATGTAATAAAGTTTATATAAAGCTCCTTGGCTCCACCCCTTTCCCTTAAAATGCAGGGCAGTAAATGCCTCAGCGTTTATGTCCACTGTGATAAAATGACACAGCGCCCTGTTAAAGCAGAGAATACACGCCTTTAAACAGAACGTGACTCACCAGGAACCACAACATAACCGTACACAACGAACAGAACCTGAGTCTCAGAGAGTTCGGCTGGTTAAAAGGAAACACTGTGATGTCGTCGGTTAAAGTGTGCAGACACGTACACATATGCACACATACACACACCCACATGTTCCATCTTTGGACAGAACATAAAAGCTTCCATTGTGAACTTTCCAGCTTCACAAAGTCACACTGAGAATGTGCCAAGGAAAAGGGACAAGAAGTCCTGGCAAGGGTGCATCACCAGGCGGAAAAGAAACTGTCTGTCTCTGTGTGTGTGTGGCGTGATGTTGGGAGTCCGGAGCGTTTCAGAGGGGCCGAGAGACACATAGACGCCCTGCTGTAAAACACCAGCCTCCACAATTACACGTGTGTGAGTCAGAGGACTAAACAGATGTGACGAAGGAGAAACTGTGCACACAGTGATCACACACATCAACACACACCTCTTTAAATCTTATTTACATTAAACACATGTAAAACACACATCAAAGTAAACATGAGAGGATTTACCTCTCTGCTGTACGGAGGAGGAACGCCGAACTGCTCTCCAGAAACGCCTTCAAACACCTGCAACACACACACACACACTTTATAACATAGACTGGAATTGTCGTACTCTCATTTACTCTCAGAGAGAGAGAGAGACACAGAGAGACCTTGACATGAGTATGAGTAATAAGACCCAGTTTAATATTGGCACCCTGGTGCAGGTCTCAGGACACACACCAACTGTCTGTCTCCACAGGGTCACACTCCCCACACGCCTTTTAATAATGTATCCTCCCTCTCTCCAATCACCACTCACTCTCTCTCTCTCTCTCTCTCTCTCTGAAAACAGCACTGAAAACAGAGAAGCGTCAGGTCCTGTTACACCGCACACATCAGGGAGGGACAGGGACATTCCCCAAAAAACACACACTGTTGCAGAAGTGTAGCTCTTCATGCTGTGATCGCATGTGCGTGTGTTACACTGAGAGCACAACGACAACAAAGTTACGATGAAGCGCATGAAGCCAGTCGAGCTTTCCTTCTTACCTCACACTCGGTTTGAGAGCAGGAGCTGATGGAAATGCAGTCCTTGCCAAAAAAATGAAATAAAAGAGAAACAGACGCTTTATATTCACTATATTTAACTGTGTGTTTAAGTGGGGCATCTGTACACATCTAAGAGAGAGACGGCTGAGCTGGCACAGTGTGTGACGTCTTTGAACAGCATCTCTCTGAATGTAATCATTAGCAGAGACGACAGGATTTACAGAAGCCAGGAATACCCTCGCAACATGAAGAACGGCGTGATTAAAAAAAAAATGTAAAAAAAACCCCACCTCTAGTACTATAGCATATTGATTACAATTTTAAACACTAACATAGCGCTGAAACAACAGTAGATTTTACAGTCTTAAGGAGGATATAAAATGCTCAGCGCTGTCAGATTCAGAAGACGATGAGCTCCACAATAGCGCTTGATGAAGAGGTGAGTGCTGTACCTGTGAGGCGCAGGGTCTCCTCTCCCGGCTGCGTTTGCTCAAACTGTCCAGCCCTTTGAGCGAAGAGAACACTCCTCTCCTACTGCGGCTCCCCTGGGACAGAGACAGAGAACGTTTCCTCAGCATGGCCTCATCTCTTGAGCAGATCTAAAACAGCAAGAGAGAAAAAGAAACACTTCTCTTAAACACAGCGAATATAAAGAGCATTTTTAAGTGAAAACCTTTTTTTCCAGAAGATGAAGTATTGAGGCTGAATCTGGAACTGCAGCGTTATAAAAGATCACACCAGAAATCATAAACGATGCAAATCGGGAGTTACGAGGAAGAAGCTCATTAATGACTCACTACTATGAGTGTTTTATTCCTCTTATACCTAAAAGAATTACAATTATTATACTTATAAAAAGAAACATACCTACATATAGTATTTATTTATAGTTTTATTTGGTATACTTTAAAAACATTTAGCGACGCGCTGTACAACACGAGCCTTTGATCAAGTGGTCACTATGGAAACCATTCCAATTAGAAAACTAATAATTTCTTACGTTTTCTAGGAGAAATACATTACTGTGTTCTGATATAATGTGTATGTGTGTGTGCGATCGAGGATGTTCTGTGGTGTTGAGAAAGTGAGACTGACCAGTGCGTGGAACGAGGAGACGGAGAAGATTCCCAGGCGCCCAAGAGCAGCTTTAGAGGGGCGACTGGCGGTGGCCAGGAGGCTCTTGGGGTTGGGAAGTTCACCGCCCTGCAGGCTGGACAGGTAACAGCGCAGACGAAACAAGTCCATGTTGAACCGCTCCAGGTTCTGATCCCACTGCTGGATCTGTGAAGGAGCGAGAGAGGAGCAGTGTGAGATGGGCTACGAAAAATTCAGGGCTGAGGGAGAGAGGGATCATAAAGTAAAAAAAACTCTGAAGCTGACTGACATCTCACTGCTTCTGCATCCAAGTGCTTCTCTGAACAGAACAGTGGTCTGATAAAGTCAGAACCTGAACAAATCTCCAGGTGAGAAACAGCAGGTTGTGATGACCAGCAGGTGACACAGAGGGAGACACACCGAGTGCTGAGTAATTACTGTGGGTCTGAGCAGCAGGGTCACTTTACATACTAAAGCAATATACATTACATACATATAGTACACTCTCACTGCTTCATAGTCCTGTCTGTTTTATTTAAAATGACCAGAAATCATTGCCTGACCTGATTTATACATGTTTCTTTCTGTGTGTATATCAGCCATATCAGTAACACATTAACACTGATCACCAGCTATATACCAGTAAACTGGTGACCGGATCACGGGCACCCAAGGCCCACCCATGCCCACATGGTGTCCAAGGTCAGCCTGTCCAGTCCAAACCACAAAAAAGCCAAATCACAGAAAAAAAATCAATACTGACCACGCTAGAACACAGACAGATTAATCAGAGGTTGCCACTCACAGGGCTCAGACACGACGTGCAGGTTCTACTAGTGCACTTGGTTCTTACGGAGAGGATGGAAAGGAACCCGAGAAACACATGCACTCAGCTGGCACTCATTTACAGAGACTTAAAAGAGGTTCAGCTTGACAAGGTCAACCTCTTACCCCTCCCCAAATTCCTCATACACTGCCTGGTACCCCGTCACTGAGGATAAGCTCCTGCTTCTTTGCCCTCTGGCCTCCTCATGACCCCTGCACTGAGGCAATCAGCGTGACTGAGAACCTGGAGAGTTTCTTCATCAGACCGAAGGTCATAAGACACAGAGCAGAAAGACGTACATCACACTGAGGTGAAGTTGAAACCAGCTGAACAAAAACACGTACATAAATCATTTAAAAACATCACTCAGAAGCTCTTCAGTGTTCCACATAGAACACTACAACACAGTGTTTTCACTGCGAACACTTAAACTGTGAACCCTTACCTATCCAAACTCGACCGAGACCTGTAAGTTATTTAGGGTTTAAGACAGAATTAAACATTCTATGTAGAACCCTACATAGTTCTTGGCCATCAGTAAAGGTTTTTGAATAGCTAGATAGCCTTTGAGCCTTTGAGCCTTTTAGCTCCTTAAAGCTTCTTCAATTTGTTCCTGTGGGGAGAAAAAACTTAAAAGTTCTGTATAGAACCTAAGAACCTGGACAACGTTCCACATAGCACCTTTAACCATTTCAAGAACACTGACACCAATCATACAATTATAATGGTCAAATTGGTCAAAATCAATAAAGTCTTAACACAACTGTGTGTCTTGCCCTCCCACCTGGATGTCTGAAACCTGGCCCCACCCACATTTCCTTCAGCTCACCTGGTTCTCAATGGCCTTCCTGTTCTTTGGATCGGTTACAATAGACAGCTGGAGCTCAGCCATCTTCTTCATTTTTCCGTCCATGTCGATCTTCTGCAGCAGACTGCGGATTTGCCCGCGGAGAAGGGGAAGTGTGTCCTCTTTGCCATGGCGCTTAGCAAACAGAGACGCGCTGGCCGAGTGGATCGCTGTAACCCAGTTCTCCAAATCCGTCTGGCTAGTGGCCTAAAGAGAGTGGACAGAAGAACAGTTCTCAAGAAGGTTGGCATTATTATGAATTTGTGAGTATTATTTTCAAACGTCTCCATTTTTGAAGAAGCAAGGATATTCCATTTCCTCAATAATTTCTAATTCTTTTAAAAAGCTAAGCACCCCCTCAAAAAAAAAAACATGCAACAGTCGCCTGTGAAACTCGTTCTTAACAGCACAAATTATGGGTTCAGATCCGAGAGGTAAGAATTTCTTTGCATATATGCATAAGCTTAGAACCATTAACTATCCAAAAAACCTAAAGAACAATCCTACTGTACATATGTTTACTCCGTGTAAGGATTGCAAGTCTATTTCGAAATACAAAAAAGTAAAAAAGTATAAATCTAGAACACCTAAAGGTTTTTTTTTTATCTCTTTTGGATAGACTTTGGATAGAGCCCTAATGTTTTTTCTTAGAGCCCATTTTCTTAGAGATTTTCTTGTGCATTAAATGTTTACATTCCAGAGTTATCGTCCATCACTTCAGCGGATTCATGAGTGTTTTCAGATAAACAAGTTTATATCTAGAACTCTTCCTTCTCCCTTTAGGGTGATGCTTAACAAAAGAAACATGTTTATCACACTGAGAACATTTACCACTCCAAAGAATCATTGTTTTCTTACCAATGGTTTTACACTAACATCAAAGAATATCTTCGGAAAAATATACATAAGTATATAACAAAAATAAGCTTCAATCATCAAAGTTCCCCCATCACCCTGAGCATGCATTAATGAGTTACAACATCCGAGAGCTTGTTCTGTACAACCATGTGTGCTGTGTGAACTCTAACAGGGTCTGTAGAGAACCTGGTCAGTAAAAGGAAGAGGAAATGCTCAGTGAGGTCTCGTCTGAGATCCCTGGCTGAGCGAACAGGAAGACGTTATCAGGAGCAAGCAGCTTGAGCGCTGGAACAAACCTCAGCTTTCACAGAGACTGTGATGAAGATGAAAAAAAAAAAAAAAAGCCCAGTCGAGTTTCAGCTGCTTATTTCTGGCCTGAAGTGTGAACGGAGCTTTTCATGACGGCTGGCAGGACGTTCGTTCCGCTTGAGCGCTCCACATTCCCAGCATTCCACAGGACACACACAGGCAGAGCTCTAAAACTCTCGCTCGAGAGATGAAAATAGTGTTGTCGAGATGCGGTGTAACGTGGAGCTGTATGAGTCAGTTCTGCAGTGCTGGTACATCGGTTATTTATTTCAGGGCTGTTCGGTTCTTGGTTTTGGTGCAAAAAAATTACTTTTTCACAATTTCTTAAAGAAATAGAGAAATAATTTTATTTTTCATAGGACTTTTTTGTTTTTATTTATCTTTATTCAGGATTTCTTTTTTTAGAGTCCATAGGACACAGGTATTATAAAAATAAATAAATTCGTATTCAAAATCTCTTCCTTTCTACAACCACAGTGAAAAATTTCCCATTCTCAGCTGAGAGCAAAATTTTGACGCTCTTACATATGTGTAAACAAACATTCATTCATTCCGTCACAAAATATGAGATTTGTGCATGAAGAGTGCAGGCTGAGAGTTTCACTCTACTGCATCAGCCCAGTTTTGGACCGACCTGAAAGAGGTAGACATCTCCATAGGCATTGCTGAGGCAGAAAACGTTCTCCTTTTTCGGGTGTTCTGGGACGGCCTGGACTATTCCGTCCTCAGCCAGCAGAGCGTAACTCGGTGAAGTCTCCTGCTCTGGAGAACCTTTTCCATAAGTCTCATAAAACAGGAGAGTGCAGCCTGAAGGAAAAAAATGGCATTATAGTAGAATTAATATGATCTCAGGTGATTTCTTTACATTTATGAGAAAGTTTTATATTCCAATAATAATAATAATTACTTTTTTCAATTGCATATAAAGTGGGAAACTGCTTGCAACATGACAAGGGAAATATAAAACTTGGTGGAATGCATTAGATGAAATGAATAAATGACAAACCCCTCACTATGTTTAGATTCCTCTCACACTACAACAATCTGCAAAATACAGTAATTCCTACTCCTTTTTCAACCAAACAAAAAATATATTAACGTTTTAGTTGGTTTGCATGGAGCATCACTATGTAAATGATCTGTTGCTATAGCAACAATCACATTTTCACTTAAACACATTAATGTAAACCAGTGGGCTACAGCTCCACTACTCAAAATGAACCACAAGCGTTGTTCCCAAAAACCCCACACCTTTAAGAGTCACCCAGTACTGTTTCCATTTGCGCCTGGCCACCAGTTCCAGCTTGCGGTCTTTATGCAGCGTGAGCAGCGGTTTAAAAGTCAGCCACCCGGCTCTCCTGACCACGCCCTGCTCCTTTTCACACAGCAGATCCAGCTGCTCCAACGACCCCACCGTTCCTTGACTGCTGCTCTCCGTGTCCTCGCCAGAGTTCTCGCCTCTTTCCTCGCCGCTTCCTGCCGCGGTCTGGCTTGTCTCCAGCTCTCTCATGAAGTTGTCGTAGATGTTTTGCCGCAGAGCGTCCGTGCCCGGATTGAGGGCGCCGACAGACCCCTCACAGGAGGGCAGCACCTGGGATTGGGAGCGGCCCCTGGACTGAACCCTGGGGTACCCCAGAAGACTGGACACTTGAGAGGGGGAGCTTGTGTCAGCCGTCAGACCGTCAATACCGCTGTCGAAACAATCGAGAGGCTCTTTATATCTTGGCTCCTGGATGGGAGAACAAATGAACTGTGAAAATTCTGTAACCAGCTGTAAGTAAAGGAACGTCTTCAATGATCTAAAATAAGATTTAAATTAAGAGCAACTAACTCATTAAGAATATCTTATTTCAAAATGCACACAGTAATAAAGAACTCAAATTTGCTCTAGAAGTAAAAGCTTCAGGCCTGTGTTTCAGTAGAAACTTGGAAAATACCAAGGTTTAAGTGGTAGCTGATGTAATGCAATAATAAAGAGTTAGCACTGATACAGGCTAATGTTAGTTTTGAAGGAACATGAAAGAAAAGACAGCAAGAGCACTGGAGAACATTGTGGATACGAGACGTCATGTTCCGTCACTACATCACAAGTAAGAGATATTCCTCGTGTCTGGCTGCCATATTTGTTTCCTCTTGAGATGTGAGGTGACTGTTACATGACAGCTTTGCATTGGAATTTATTTCCTTTCCAATAATCATTCAAAAACAATCTTTCGTTAATGCCTACATTCTAAAAATCCCACCTAGTCATTTTAAATATATTGCTGATATTTAAAACCATCATAAAGCTTTAAACATAACACAATTTGCAAGTTATATATTGTAAAAAGCATCCAAGAGTAAAAGAGTAAATGATTTAAACATGTTTAAAATTTTAAGTTCTCAGAGTGTGTCATATAATATTTTATGGAAAATTAAAAAATAAGACCACAGAGTTCCATGTGAGCAGACGTGCTGCTCTAGCGTAAAGCAGACGAGTGCACTTCAAAAGGCGACCTGGACGCAGACGAGTGCCCTTCTCCATGACTCAGCTTTGAAGCCTTCATCTCCCCAGCAGCTGTGTGTCATTACAGAAGAGCATGTCGATGCCCATTTAGATCCACTCTGCGGCCAGATGTGGTCTGTCATGACGGCTGTGAGTGAACACTACTAATTTTCTCCATCTTTAAACGCAATCAATGTAAAATGCTACATCTTTAATTTTCTTTCAGGTGAGAATAAACACAGGCAGTAAATTATGGCCGTGTATTTCTGGCTTAATTGCGGGAAAAGAAAGCAAAGGCGTGACGAGAGAAGAACACAACTCAGAGTCTGAAAAGCGGATCAGTGCTGTAATGCTACATAAGAGACACAACGCTACATAAAAAGGCCACACCATTACTAAGGCACAACACCACTGTGATATATACAAAGATACAGACGCACTCCCTCTTAGAGTGATTTCAGGACACTCATTACCCTGCAGAATGAGGACACGCGTCTGATCATGAATGACCCACAAAGCACAATCTGCACATTCTACACACAGACTTGGCATAATATCACAAACATTTCTAGCAGACAAAACAAACGGATCATGAGTACCAACCTGACTGTCCTGAAGGACGGCGGTTAATTTAAAATAGTGCCATATTAACTCACCTGGAAATTAGCATATCCTTGTTCTTGCTTGCTAACTCTAGACATACAGAGCAAACCTGACGCGTGTTCCGAGCTCACCTTTGTTTCCTGGGGCACAGGACTGGACCGGTGTGTTGTGAGTTTTATTCGGTCACGCCCTGCTACCCCACCTTGCTGACAGCTGGCATGGTGCGACAAGCAATATTGTTCACCACATGGGACAAAAACAACAGTGACCGCAAGGACACTACGCACAGACCCAGCCAGGCCCTCATTTACTTTATGGAGGTTTTCCCTCTTACAGAACTTCCCAGGTGTGCTTTATTCCTCTTGTACCACAGCTACTGTATTTACCAACATCTGTTTTAGACTTGTAAAACATCTGTGAAACAAATTAGTTCCTGTTCTTGCTCGTGTTACAGGAGCTATAAACACACACGTTTTATTCTCTCCCAAATAAGTTCAGGTCAAAAAGACAGAAACTCCTCTGTCCTGAAGACGTCTGGAAACTTACAGCTTTACATTTGACTGTTACAAAGTGCTGAAACTGCAGACTCCTTCAAACCATGCTATCAAATGTGCCTTACTGAATACACACCATATCAACAACTACACACAGTTTTTAATCTGTTTATGCAGTAAGCCGTGCACTACCCCCGCGCCCCCCCTGAACCAGCTGTTACTGTAGAAACTAAAACAATTCATATAAACCTGTGATTTGTAGCTGCACAACTGATAAAGTTGCCATTATAAAAACTAATCAATGTCAAGTAACAGCCTAGAACGTGACTTGCCTTGCTTCATGGTTTACACAAACTTGTGGAACGTTCCAGAAAACACACTCTTACCTTCGACTTCTTTTTCCTTCTGGTCAAGCTCCCGGTCCAATCACTCAGCCTTCTCATTCTGTTCCTGAGAATTTCCTTCTTTCCAGTGTTCTCCATGATGGGTTTGGGTTTGGGGCACGGTAAGGTGAAGGAAGAGTACTGCCTTGCCCCGGAGGACTCGTCTAGAACTGGTTCTTCCATCATGCAGACAAATGATGCCCTATGTTTGAATGACGTCTCATTTGCAAGCGTCAGATCTTTGGCGCCAACGCCAGGGTCGTGATAAAGATGATGAGGAGGCAGCTGCTCGCCAAAGTACTCTATGCGAACGGAGGGAAGAGTTTCTGAAATCCTAACGGGTGAGGCAGTGGCATCGTCGCCGCCATTCACCTCGGCCCCCGGCCCCCAGGGCGAGTCGTACCAGCTGCCTTCTGAGCTCAGTGAGCTTCGCTTGCTGGTTCTGGTCTTGGGGCTGTTCGCTGCTGGAGCAGAATCACGATCCGAGGTGGACATGCAGTGTGATGTGGGGGAAAACTTCAGCAGCTGGACAGGACCACCATTCTCATCCGGAAGCGTTGAGTTTTTAGAGAGCTGGCTAAACTCGACCCGAACGCTGCCGTCACTCTTGATCACAACTCTTGGGCTGCTGTGATCTTCCAGTTCCTCCAGTTTAGTCTTCCTCTCAGGCGTCTTGTACCCGTTTACGGTGTGACCGTTACAACCCCGTCCGTTTTCCTCGAGGTGACCGTTCTCAGACGCTACACCTGCCTGTGGTGAGACGTTCCACTGGGCGCTAATTCTTCTTTTTGCTTCCCTTCCTTTGGCGAGGTAGTCATAACGTCTCAACATGGACGACTGATTGGACTTGTGCTGTGACAAACAGCCACGCGATGCTGCTTTGGATTTGAAGCCAGAAACACACGCTCCTGCCTTCCACCAGCCATGGGGTGACACAATGGCCTCTTTGGAAGAGCGAAGCTTCATGGCAGAGGGCTTCTGTCTGTTAGGGAGTGTGAAGCTACTGCTCCGAGAGCCTTGCAGGCTGTACTGGCTGTCTGAGTTCCCCATCCCTGACCTGGAACACACAGATCCCACCAGATCCAATCAGTAATGGCTTATCAACAGTGTTCATAAACCCTTAAGGCACCAGTGACATGGCTTTAATCTGGCATTCATCATGGGTTAACTATGATTTCATGGCGTGTAGCCGGAAAAAAAGAGCGAGAATTCAAATGTCTTGAAAACGTACCAGTTTTAGTAATCACTACACAGCCAGAGAAACGGATTCTGCATCGTCATCATCGTCTTTGGGTCAGCTAGCAAGCCATCTGTTGGCGATAAAAAATAAATAAACAAACAAGTTATTAAGTAAATAACGATTCCCGGTCATAACACTTATGACTAAAGTGAACCCTTTACACTTATATATAGAGTAATGACTTTTTGCTACATGGAAAGAAACTCATTATTCATTCTTCTCATAAGAAGATCCATTTTGGTTTATGTAAATCTGCAGCTTTATTTTTACAATCAATACCCATTCAGACTTCTACCAAGCGCAAGTCAAGTCATGTCCTGCCCGGACGGTTGGGAAAAGTTTTTGAAAGCTGCCTTTATTTCAGTACGTGTTTATTTTTAAACACACAAATTCCAGAGGATTTTTTTTCCTCTCGTCTGAGTTGCCGAGCAAGCCTGCAGCAGCAAGAGGCCAAAAGACAGGATGTCCAGAAAACACTTGTAACAGAGTGTTTCCAAGCCATTACCACTGTTCTGCATATACTGTACATATAAAAAATACTCAACACTCGTGTAAGATTTACTTAAAGTGAACCAAAGTGTTCCGGTGTGTTTTTCTGCCAAATATTCAATCACCCAAGGACATCACCCACACAGTTTAAAAGTCAAATCCAGCTCGCAGGACCTCGAACACCTGAGTGTGGGAAAATCTGAGGACGGGAACAGGAGAGCATCTGCTCCTCATGCGTCCCTTCACCAAAATTTTTTCTCCATCTGACCTTCTGATTAGCATCAACACAAGTTCGCGCTTCTGCCACGGAACAGGTGGAGACAGGAGGAGAAGCGTGCGCTCACATACCGATGAGCCGAGAGGCGCAGGTCAGAGAAGAAACGCTCGAGTCAGCATGAAGGACACGGAACTAAGACAGTTCTCTCACTGTATGAGAACTTCCAAAAAGAGAGAGAGAGAGAAACAAATAAAGACAGAGAGAAATAGGCAGGAAAATATGGAGACAGCCAGAGTGGGAAACAGAGATAAAGAATGACCGAGATAGACAGTAAAAAATAAAAAAATAAAAAAATAAAAAAAGAGAGCGATGGACAAGCAGAGAAAAGGGAGACGAGCAGGAAAGGGAAATAAATAATAAAAAAAAATAAATGCAACAACAATAATAAAAGAAGTGTTCAGATGCACTGACAGATAAACAGAGACACAGACAGACAGAGTCAGATTAACAGAAAATCAGTTAGAGACAGAGAGACAGTCGGAGAGAGAAGGGGGATATGATGGTTTGAGCTGGATCTCGTTGTGGTCCAGCAGGAACCTTGAGAAGCTCACATGGAATGAAGGACGTATATGAGTAAGTGTCAGGCCCTCAGATGAGGCTGCAGTGAGTGGCGTGTGTGTGTGTGTGTGTGTGTGTGTGTGTGTGTGTGTGTGTGTAGGGAATGTATTACTCATGCCAGAATAAAAATACAGCCCCACTGTCTGCTGCTGAGACATCACAACTGGAATGACTTTAAATAGAAATTTTAAATATTCTTATATTTTTATTTTGTCGACGCAGACGTGACCGCACAGAGCAGAAGTTAGTTCCGTGGAGACCGTCAGTGACTCAGTCTCTGTGTTCCACGTGTCTGTGTCCACCAGAGAGAGCACTCGTTTGAGTCTGACTCACAACCTGGAGTCGCTCAGATCTGGTGAGGAGAAACCTCTTTATCAGCCCGCGGAAAAGTTAAAAACCTCTCGACCTTCAATGTGTGTTTAATGGAACAAAGACTTCATGCCACGGGGGAGTTCTCAGGTTTCACACACACACACACACACTCACATTGACAGAGAGGTCACAGGCTCGGAAAGCAGGGTTCTCCATTAGCGTGGTCAAAAGCCATGCTCCCAAAAGTCACCTTCAAATGTCAGAATACATCTTACACACTTCTGTTCGGATCCGAACGCCGTGCTGTCGGCTAATCACATCATCACAGGGTTCCTCAGAGACGCTAACCTCCAATAAGCAAACCAAGTGCCTCTGGGTTACACACAACACTGCTACAATTAACTGTGGTTCTTGCTAGCACTCCCTGCTAACGTCTGAGAGACAGATTTATCTGCTAACACCAACCCTAGGAACTGATTTCACCCAAACTGAAAGGAGACAAAGGTCAGTCTGAGGGAGGAGCTCACAATCATGGAACAAGTGGAAAGAAATGGATGTACAACACACACACACGCACAAAGAGACCCCCACACTCAGAGACACACTGACAGACACGTCCACATGTACAAATTTTTTTTTCCATTTTGTCTGTACAAAAATGACAATTTGTTACCTAGCAACCACCTACAACAACAACCACCAATAACACACTAGCCAACCTATTTTAACCACCTGTGACATCAACTCATCCCACTAGCTATACAAGATCAACCACCTGGGACACGATGGCACTCAATTCGCAACACCCTAACAACCACCTGGACTACCACAGCAACCACACATCAACCACCTGGCAACCCCGTAGTAATCAACTCGCCTAAAACCTACTGAAAACACCCTAGAACAGTGCATCAGCTACAGAGCAGCGTCATAGCAACCACCAGGGATACCGCTGCATCAACACAGGAACCATCTAGGAATCACCTGGAAAAACCATTGAATTTGGAAGTTTTAATGATGGAACATTTCGATCTCTAAAGATCCCTATACACGTGAACAGACATTTACTTTAGAAAGCCGTATCCACAGAACACCCTGACGCCGGTCCTCACCAGTGGCACTCGCGCTGACTTGGCGCGTCCCTGCAATCTGCACGGAGATTCATCGTCCTGGCCGAGACTCAAACAGCCGAGTGATGATAATTAAAGTGTGCGAGGTGGCAGAAAAGCCGGAGTTACAACACGGAGCAGAAATATTCCATCATTTAGAGTTTAAACAGTAACTGTCCTGAAAACCCCTGGCTGCAGAACACACAGCAGTAACTCTCTTTTAAACGAGGTGTAAACACACACACACACACACACACACACACACACACACACGCACTTACTCGAGTGCCAGAGTGACTCCAGACCACCACAGAGCGCACACCTGCAGGTCGGCGCCAGAGAAAGCAATACACACTGTCCTTTTTTTTTTTTTTATCTATAAATACAGGGAACAAAGAAAAAGACAAGAAAGAGAAATAATAAAATAAAAACGCATCTTTCCTTACCTGTGTGCGAAAGCTTTAATCTAAAGTGCTTTGAAGAACGAGAAAGGGAGAGAGAAATCCAGCTCTCAGTCTAATGACTTGCACAAAAAAAAAAAGAGCTCTTGGAGTGACAAAGTTAGACTAAGCTCTGACTCTCCCTCTCTCCCTCCCTCACACACACACACATACACACGTGGAAACTCCCACCCTGGTGGTAAGTCTGTGTGACTCTTAATCGCTCAGAGAGGGGAAAGTCTGAGAGAGACGGAGACTCTCACTCACTCAACGGCTGCAGTGTGTTTGGATTCAAAGCCACATTAAAAAAAATAAATAAATAAAACATTTTCACGTTTACTGTACGTTTGGCGTCGAGCTCGAGCGCTGCTGTCGTCCGTTTGGACCCAAACTCTTACACAAAAGATCCAGCGATTTGAGAGACAAAGGGATGAGCTCTGAATAAAGCACATAAAAGTTTGACTCCAGTCCAGAGAACATCACGTCAAGCTTACAGGCATTTTTTAAAAACAATCTCACGAGGAAAAAGTGAAATAACGAGTCTGTCCTGACGAGTCATGGGTTTTATCCTGGTGCATAACTGAACATTCAAACGGCTTCATTCACAAAATGCAGCCAAAACACACACACACACACACACACACACACACACACACACACACACACAGCACACAGCACACAGCACAACTGCACTGCTGTTAGAAAACCAGGTTAGAGTCAGTAGATTTGATGTGATGTCAGTCACCGTGTTGAGCACAAGAACGTTTTTATTTATAATAACTCGATCCATTGCAGTGCGGGAAACTGAAGAGTGTGTGTGTGTGTCGTGTAGTGGTATGTAGTGTAATATAACAGCATACAGCATGTTAGCTTCCAGTGATGGAGAAAAAAAATATTAGGATATTTATAAAATAATTATACTGTATTGTAATACAAATCGAATCTCACCTCGGTAACATGATAATATTGTATCAGGCGATCCCTGAAGACTCCTATGCCTAATCGCTAGCTTGTGATGCACTTTAATAAAGACTAAAGGGAATAAACAGGGATATGAGTGTCCTATGTTTATGTGGTGATCACGAAATGTACAAATATTTACTCAAATTGTGTTAAAATTTGTACTTGGATTAGAATAAAACAGAACCAAATCATTTTTGTTTTGGTGATAATTTTGGTGATGATCAAAACGAGGGTGAATAATCTCACACTCGGTGCTAAGAATGAGAAGAAGGCAACGGTTCAGTGAAATATCCGTCATGTAGAAGGCGGCGCTCGATTCAGGAGTGTGAGTGGAGCTTCACTCAGCAGCGTGAGCAGTCAGGGCGGAAGGGGAATGTCTTTGGCGGGATTAGTCGGGGGTTCGAGGTCATGAGTAAAGCCTGCAGGCTGTCCGGGACACAGAGCCGCGCTCTCGGGGCTTAATTAGGTTCTCCACAAAGCTGAGGAACAACAGCCATTGTGTTCAGTAGATACGCCTTACAGCCAATTACAGCCAGCGGCTGTGTCTCCTGATACATCATCAAAGCTTCTATGAATAAAACTAACATTACTAGTGATTTTTTTGCAGAACAAGCTAAAGTAATTTATAATTCTGTAACGATGCACATAAAGATGACGAGACAGCCAATAAAAAAAAAATGGTTTCCCCATGGTCACAGCCGAAATCGCCTGGATGTTTAATTACTCGTTTTCTTTATCTTCACTTCTCAATCAGCGACTCGGATAAGCTCGTTAAATCAAACTCCAATAAGGTTATGAGTAAACGTTTGCGTAAACCAATTTAAACTAAAACTGATTAACAAACAATTTGTAAAATGCTGCTTTTTCCATATTTGCGTGTGTAATGTGGATTACAAAAATAACCAGCTGTACATGACCAGGACACGCACATGCCCACTACAGCTGATTTGCATTCACCGACACCCACAACACTATAAAAAAGTAGGTGCAAGTTGAAATATTCATCACAAATTATATGATCTGAAGCAAATTAATTTGTTACAGGGATGACAGTGGAAAAAATTCCTGAGCCTGAACTTTTTTTCCTTTCCCCCGAGGTGAGTAGGGGTGGGGGTACTATGTATGCGACGCACTTTTAACGCATAACTTGTTGGCCCCTGGGCCCAAATATATAAACCGCCTATGTATACCCCTGATCATCATTATTGTCAAGTGGCTCGTTTTAGATATTTTCTTATTTGCATTATGCCCCCAGTATTATTCAATAAAACACAGCATTTTCTTCTCAATATGTTCAGTGCCTAGATTGACATTATTAGCCCATCTTACAATCACTGGAAGTAAATGCTACAGATGCTACAGCCAGACCAAGACAGGTCAGTAAGTGGTAATAATATTACTCCAAAGTAGACAGGAATTGATTAACTAAAGGACATGAAAAGGACACACATTCATTTTTCTTTAACAAATTTAATTGCAAAATATGCACCATTCAACTGAAAAACCATAATAAATAAATATACTGTAAAAGACAGTATGGGATTAACAAAAAACATTTCTCCTTCCCTTTATTTCTTCCTTTCTGAACGTAGTTTTTGGTCCAAAACATGCAAATTGTGCAACATTTTTGCTGGCAAGATGCTGTTTTCTCACACTGCCTGCATCTATGGCGTTATATTCTTGCCACAATTCTGAGCGAGCGGTTTGACATTTTGAGAGCAGACAAAGCACTCTATGGACGTGCAGTGTCTCCACTGCGCGCTCAACAGCTCGATTCTGCGCGTGCAGTGTCTCCCCTGCTCGCTCAACATGTTCTGTGCGCACGCGCGACTTCGCGATTCTGTGCGCGCTCGACTCTGCCTGTACGCTCGCTCAACTTTGTACAGTGAAGCGCTGTAAATAAGGTTTGTAAGGTTTATATTCCGCAAACCAGATTTTTTTTTTTTTTTTTTTTTTCTCCGCAGCCACAGTACGCCGGAAATCCAGCGTGGTGCCGGAACGCTATCACCCCTGTGGATATACGAGTGTTTCCCCAATTCATAAGCTTTTCATCAATTGCGATTTTTTAGTTTTGGTTTTGTGCTAACAATTTACACATAAATTCATCGAATATGTTTTCTTGAAAATAGTTTTCAGTAATATACTAATTAAATGTCGTGTTGGCATGACAACCAGGAAGTTTCCATATTCAACCTTCTGCAAGAAATTCAGTCTGAATACAAAGTTAGTGTAACAGCGAGCACCATTTTATTCCTTGAGTTATACAAGTTTCTGCTTCTTCCTTCGCCATGCAGCCGTTAAGTGACATCATAATCGGATTTACACAGACGTTATGAGAAGCACGCTTTACAAATGTGAATGCAGCGCTGAGACAAACACCCCGTGTTAAACTTTTAACACCAGTTAAACATTAACACACTGTTTCACTGTGTTAGTTTGAAGACCGTCTGCTCTTCCCATCTGTACCGCTCTGTGTGCGGAGTGTGTGTGTGTGTGTGTGTATAAGTGAGAGAGTGTCTGTGGAGTCTAAACGAGGTTATCTAGTCCTAAATTGAATAAGACTGACTGGACCTGTCGCGTTAAGTCTCCACAGTAATCCGTCAGCGCTGGAGGAGCCGCGGCGCGTTTGTGAGACGGATTAGAGATCAGACGGTTCATCAGTCACACAAACCTGACTGGTGAGGAGCCACAGAGGTCAGATTGAGTCGGTCAGGGGCGGTCTCACACACACACACACACACACACAGAGATTGTGTTTGCACGTCTTTTTGTTTGCAAGCTTAATAATTTTAATTCCGATATGTTTTATCATTTTATAAAGTAAGAAGGAAAAATTCGTACAAAATTATTTTGAATGTACTGTAGCTGTAACGTAAAATCCTCTGCAATCAAGCTCGCAGCTAGTCTTTCTGAATTAATGTGAAAAACGGGCGTGGCCAGACAGACACACAACGCATTTCTCATCCTCTAGGGATGTTAAACAATTAAACAATAAATTGGTCATTGATGCCTGCAAATTGAATATATCAATCAATAATACACATTTAAAAACATATTTATATATTAATAGGCATATCAACTAACCACAAGGTACACCACAAGAGGGTATTTTTAGCTGCCTGGTCTTTGACGGCCTTATTGTGTTATTTTTGTTTGTAACCCCAGTGTCCATGTTATGTTACTACACAGGAAACACCAGGGGAAGCGTTTTACTCATCAGCTGTAGTTTCCATCACTCAGTTTACTCAGGGATTATTTTTATTAATGAACATGTTATTATTATAACAAGTTATTAGTTTGAAGCACTGGAGCTCTTTAAAAACTGTAATGAGAACATTACTACAATAATTATGTGCTCTAGACACAGATTAAGAAACATAACACACTTTACCGTGTGCTTCCTGACCCTACTGTCAATCAGCGTGGGCCGAGAATCAAAGCAGAATAATTAAAAGACAGAATCGAGCTGGGAATCGTTATTTCTCTCATTACTGCTGACAGAAACGTTGACTCGGCAGATTTGCTGTTGGTTTAACAGATTTGTTGAGCTCTCACAGGAGACAAAACTACAAGAAACTACAGCGGTAGTCACCGTGTCACAGCCCAAGACTGGGCGCAATAAACCAAAGTCACGTGTTTAAACAACGCCCCGAGATGTTCAGTCAGGTGAAGTTAATCATCTTCAGTCCTCTAAAAATAACCACAATGAGAAGAGAGATGTGTGTTGTGTAACAAGAGTACTATTCTGAGTGAATTAAAAAAACTATTTTAATCCTGACTTTCGATCAGTGTGTGTGTGTGTGTGTGTGTGTGTGTGTGTGTGTGTGTGTGAGAGCATCTCAGCTCATTAAAGGTCTGTTTAGACCAGCAAATGCAAGACTATAATACACTCAAAGAAACGCATTTACAGGAAAATAATCAGCGTCAGGGTGGCGTGGGGTGAAGCGGAATTATTCCTTCCTTCGACCAGATTTAAAGTGTTTTATTCCTCGTATACCAAAGCAGTTCGTTAACACCTTTAAACAGTGGTCCCCAACCCCCGGGCCGCGGACTGGTACGTGGATCAAAAGGTACCGGGCCGCACAATAAATAATTAAATATTTCCGTTTTATGTATTATCGGAGTCTGAACGATATTTTATTTTGAAAAACCTTTTATTTTGAAAAACTCTTTATTTTGAGAAATGACCGGATTCTCTCGGTTACGTCTTGCGCGCCATTACGAGAGCCGCTGCAAAGATTTCTCTTAGAAAAGAAAACAAGCTCAGGGCTCCCACTGATTTGTCGTTATCGTGAGTTAAAATTTTCATGAAAATAAAAGGTTCTTTATATTCGTTTTTTGTGGCGTATCTGTATCTTATTTTGAAGGGATATTTAAACGTCATCATAGCGACCAGAGTCAGAGAGCATTAGGGCAGTGGTCGAGAGGAGAGGAGTAGAGCTTGTGAGTATTAGTGGGCACACCAACATGCAGAAGCCTTATCTGACGATTGACGATTTTTTTTATGTTTTGATGTTTGGAAAAATATTATTAGAGTGTAGAAAATTGGTAATATTCTTTAAATTATCTGTTTACATTATTTCCTATGGCAAAAATATGAAATTGGATTATATTTGTATGTTTAGGTACCGTTGTGTTTTTACACAAAACTCCATTGTCCTAGAAATGTACAACTTTACCTCTAACACTGGAGACTCCTTCCATAATGTTTTTGGTAGGTAAAACCTCACCACATCAACACTTGTGCACCTCCGTTTATCTACTGAGTGCACATTAATATAAACCTGTGATTATGGGCTGCGCTACTGTCAGAGCTGCTGTTACAGAAAACTAATCAACGTCATCTCTTCTGAGTCTTAGGACGTTTTCACATTAAGCATGATTGATTTGTACGATGTCCAGAAACGGTTGCTCCCGCCTCCCCCACTTCCCCTGCTGCCCAGCGTTCACATTGCTCTTTGCTCACCGTTCTCAGGCATGCTTGCGTATTTACACTCTTCAATACATCAGATGGCAATATCCACCTACTAAGCTCATGAGCGGTCATTAAACACAAGAGAAGAAGTGAACAAGGAAGCGCTATGCCTAATATTAGGAGGTCAGGGGATGAGATTGGCTCGTGTTATGCACACACACAGCTTCCGAAGGTCACAGACAGCGCTGATGTCGTCATATCTAAACACCGGTCCACTTCCCTTCTCAGGTACGACTGCTTCCATATCGGATTTGATCCGTGCCAAAATACACTATTGTTTTTAAGACCGCCTTTTCCAGCGGACTCAGGCACAGTTCCAAAATGATTATGTTCTCACTGGTGGAAACGAACCAGACTTTAGGGTGAGGTGTTCTCAGAAACTATCCTGTTGACGTAATGTGAAAACACACTCAGATTCACACATTCACGCGTTAGAGCTAGCAGAATTCAGGCAGTAAACCTGACACACACACACTCACACACACAGCAGGAGTGTCACGTGCTGCGTTTATACAGCACAGGTCGAAGGTTTGCCGAGCAAACGGCCATGCGTTTGTCTTTTCTTAACGGTCGTACCGTGTCTGTACTCCTGTTTCCACTGTTTTGGTAAATCAGCAGAGACAAAAGCACAATTAACACCAACAAACACACACACAGTCATCATACACTCCTGAGCTTAAAGCATTCTGAATCTTCTCTGCATCGACATCTCTACAAAACATCTAAAGCCTAAAGCAAGATTTAGGACGTAAACTCAAGCAGAAATCTTAAAACAATAACCGACCAGATGTTCACACACTACCACAAGCGAAAAGGAACACACTTCAATCTCTCTTTTCTTCCTCCAATCAAAAAAGTGAAAAAACTTCAAAAACTTCAAAAAAAGGAAGCGGTGACCGAGTGGTGTGTTGTGAGTTTTTGTGATGTCACTGTGGAGACCCTGTGCTGGGGGAGAATGTGATCATGAGCTCCGGGACACGCGACCTGCTCAGCATCGTTTAGAGCTGAAGGTGTAACTTGCCAGAAAAACGCTGACACGGATCAGATCTCCTCCTGAACAAGGTTAGGGCAGGCTCTCAGCACGCATACACACACAGACTTACTCACCATGGTATATTTACTTAGAAGTGAGTAGCTTTACACACACACACACACACACACACACACACACACACACACACACACCACAAGCACACTGCAGACTGCACCACAGGAACACCTGCTACACAGGACACCTCATAAGCATTGGCGCTTTCACACATCGAAGCTCGACAGAATGCTTAAGCTCTTTACGGATGCTTTCACACCTGCCTCACTGTGTTGCTGTTGGTGTGGACCAGCCGAACTGTTTCTCACACACTCCTGTTCATAACACACTCTTCGTTTTCATTGCCAGAGAAAACACAGATTTAACAAAAAAAGATCAGATCCCTGTTCTTCTTTTAGACGTCAGTTGGATGATCATGAGACGTGAGCTGATAAGGAGACTTTACAGGGACGTGTGTGTGTGTGTGTGTGTGTTGGGAGGGTAATGAGGTCACAGGCTAACACATTTAGCATACGTGGCGGACTTTACTCAAATATCCGACAGATGGTTCCAGCGCCGCTTCCTGGGACACCTTACACAAGCGTCACACAGCGGGAGCGGGAAGAAAAACACAACTAACATCACAAACATGTCTCGCTTTAAAACCCCTAAAATGAGTTGAACAGACCTGAAGAACAAGCAGGTGGCAAAGTGTGAACTTTTGCTGAGTAAATTAGTTTGTTCAGAGCATGTGTTTTTTTTCTGTTTTGTAAAGAATGAAAAAAAGAGTAAAGAATGGCGAGGCCACTGTGTAATGCATCATAAATAAATTGAGCCACAATAATTTTTTTAATTCTCTGACAGATATGAAAATTATTCTAATAACATCTGTGTATTTTAATTAATGAACAGAAAGCAGCAGATTTGATGTCTAGATTTTGTAAATACACACACCCACCTTTAAAGTGTTACGTTTCTGCATTAAAAATAATAAACACAAATCCAATTATTTTTGTAGACAATAAATACAAAATTTAATACAAATATTGTATAAATACATTTAAAATCATGATATAAATATTTTAATCATCCCTCACCTTAATTCCTTTCATATCAATAAACTCCAACCTTTTTGTTTTTCAGTTGAAAAAAAAGATAATACCATGTAGAACGAGCCGTTTACTGCTAACAAGCGGCTACTACAGCACGGGGCACGCCCCCTGGGGATGGGACTTACACCTTCCTAAAAGCATTTAATTGGATGGAAACAAAATAAAATTAATACGAAGGACCAAAAGCAGGTGGGATGAGCTATAAAATTTAACAGAGAAAAACATTTATTTGGTATTTTATTTTTTATTAAAAAATTTAACAACCTTAGAGACAGGTCCAGAAAAACAAGCAGAGAGTTCAGGGAGGACACCAGGACAGATGGGTGTGCAGCTGGACGAATACGTGTTAAGTGTTTTATGAGCGTTACAAAGTGAGACTGATGTCTTGGATTGCTTTTCCTTTCTGGGAAACAGCCTCGGTCCAAAACCAACACACGCAAGATCAGGGTTTCAACCATCCAGCCGACGTCCAGGAGACACAACTAGTGAGTAAAAACAGCCCGGAGGACAGGAAGCTGAAATTCAAGTCTAAAGGTTAAAAGGTTAATAATAGAGTGAAAGTGAGGGGAGCATGCTGGAGCAGGTTACACACCGTGTTTACACCAGCAGCAACTGATTACACAGCACAACTCCTGCAGCGGTGCAGCGGTTCGTCTGATCACACTGTGTACAGCAAGCGTTTATTTCAGGACATAAAGCTGGGAGAAGACTGATCAGCACACACACACACACACACACACACACACACACACGGTTCAGCTTGGGCAGGTCAGGCACTTTTCTCAAATGATTGAATGAAGTTGTGATGCTTTTTCTCCACACGGCTAGAAAAGAAACAACGCTGTTTGACCTTGAGTGCAGTCGCAGGAATCGACGCAGCAGGAGCTCTGATATGACTCAACGTGTAACAGATCTGCCCCTCGAGAGGCTCCCGGAGTGCAATATTAAAAAGACACGCAGGCCCCACTGAGAGCCCGAGGCCAATCGGCAGGCATACCGCCAACGATAATAATACAGCAAACATTTTAACAATGGAGTCTGAAAACCAAAGCTCTAAACTCTGCCAGAATCCAGACAATAGCCAAAGAGGCTTAATAACCATAATAAAGTGTTTTTCCACTGCGGGTTCTGACACGAATGCTGTACCCAAACACAGACCAGCGGAATTTCAAGTTTGGAGCGACTGGAGTCAGCACAGCGACGGCAGGAAAAGCGCCCGTTAGTCCAGAGCACGATGACGCCAACATGGAGAATGAGCTCAAGTTCAAATCGGCCCTGAATGAGAACCTTAACGATGGAAACGTTTACAATTAAAACCAACAGGAAGGTGAAGCGATACGGCAGAGTCACTGTTCCCTCACTAAAGGTGCTTTTCCCATAACAGCACATCCCTCAGGCGTTTTATTCCCTTTATGCTACAATTAACATCTAAACGATGATGTCATACTCTTTATTGTTTATATCTACGTTCAGTTCCTGTCTGTTAGAGCAGCTCTGGACTGGCGTTCCTGTTTCAGCCTTTTGTTTTTAATCTAATAAGCTGTAGCTTTCTTTGATAAAAGAATAAACAGGCAATCAGAAGGGGGCATTCAACCTGCTTTGACCCTGAATGAGCCCAGAACTGGATGCATCTAGTTGTGTTGGTGATTAACGCTAAACCAGGCTTTTACTAAATCACACCTGATCGGGTGTCCAGTAAATGGAGGTGGTGAATCGCTGTGAAACATTACACCACTGTAATCCACACTGTTCCACCCACACAGACGTGTTAACATGTCTGCATCCTCACCTGTATGCTTTACCTGCTCAGTCGAGCAACAAGGGATGAATGAATGCCAATAATAATAGGCAAATGGTCTGACCTACTGTAAATAAGATATCTTCAGTTAAATCTAATATATATATCTATGGTTTGATCTACTCTATCTATCAGTAGCCTGATCTACACTACATAAGATGTTTGCGGTCCATTCTACTCCATATCAAAGTGATCAGTGGTCTGATCTCCTCTACAGGGTGGGTGAAAATTAACTAGACAATATTTAATGAATATAGAACTTGCGGCACCACTGGTTAGACCAGCATTTTCTAAGACGTTGGCTGGGCGATGCAGACCTCATGAATGACCTCCAAGAAGTCCAGATCTCACTCCATGTGATTTTTTTCCTTTGGGGCTACGCAAAGAGGAGGTGTACAGGACAAAGCCTCACGCTGAACAACTTGAAGGCATGGATCCAGGAGGATCTCAGCACTATCCCAAAAGACTTCCTTCAGACAACTGTGCAGTCCATCCCCGGTCATTTAAGGAAACTGATTGACGCAGTGATGAAATTTAAATAAATTTGTATTAGAAATATGGATATTATTGCCATTTTTTTAACGCCTAGTTAGTTTTTCACCCCCTGTATATAAGATCCTTATGGTCCGATCTACTCTACATAATAGATCAGTGGTCTGATCTACTCTACATAATACTGTACATCTGCAGTCCTATCTACTCTATATAGGATATCTGCAGTCCAATCTACGCTATGAATGTAGACTCTATATAAAGATACCTTATATAGAGTAGATCAGACTGTTATCTGTGGTACAATCTAATTTATATAAGATACCTGTGGTCTGATCTAATCTATATAAGAGATAAGTGGTCTGATCCACACTACATAAAATATCTATTGTCTGATCTACTCTACATAAGATATCTGTGGTCCAATCTACTCTATACAAGATATCTGTGGTCTACGCCAGTGGTTCTCAACTGGTTTGGCCATGGGACCCACATTTTTACATGGTCATCAAGCCGCGACCCAAATTTTTAGGA
>JAOVVA010000002.1:3434193-3446686 GCA_028565275.1 Leiocassis micropogon | reverse complement strand
AAAAAAAAATACCGTCAAATACCGTGACATGGATATAATTTTGAAAAATACCGTGATATAAATTTTTGGTCATACCGCCCAGCTCTACGTTAAGGTATTTGTTCATATAACATGCGTATCCATACAGAACTTTTATTTGAAGTTGCACTACTGTGCGAGCTGCTGTTACAGAAAATTAATCAACACCTTCTCTCTAAACCAATCAGAACGCAGAACTCCAAAGCGCTGTGGTGTAAGAGATTTGCACTAAAAATAGTGCGGCATCTGCAGTCAGAAACTGTTTTCAGAAAGTGTGTTTAGAACTCAAATGTGCAGAAATAGCACTGTAAGGACACTTCATATTTTTAAAATAGCAGCCTAAAAAAAAGGAAAGGGTTTAGCGCTGAGGTCTGAGGCCACGTCCTCTGGTCTAAATTTGCTTGAAGTAGATTTGAATAAGTTCAACTGCCGCGTCAAGAAATAATAAACAAATAACGCTGACTCTGCAGATAAGCAGTACAAACACCATTTCCTCCAGTAATAAATAACCAGCACTGTCATTAAGTGAGCGGTGTTTTTGTTCCCATGACGGATCTCTAATGGCATGTCTGGGCCTCGTTCCTGCAGCCGCCGTGTGTTTGTTCTGTCTCCTGCACTACCGTACACTTCCAGGGGTCTTTGTGTTATGGTTGTGCGATTGCTGAACCTGATACCGCACCCTGCCATTAGAGAAGCTCCCAAACATCACATGGCTCCGCTTAAACACTACTGCAACACTGCAAGCCGGAGAGACAGGACGAGGGGGATTAGCCTTATCCCTGCCTGGTGGAGACGATATTTAACACCGCTCACATTTCTCTACCCCAATGACCTTGTACACGCATACAAAGTATCACCGAGTGTTCAGGACTGATGAGTTAAAAAGATTGATTTGTTTAACTTCACTGTCAAACATAGCATGAGTTAAATTAGCAATAAATGGCATCTTAATAAGAATTTTTTTTAAAGGCAAAGAAATTCCAGAATTTTTATGCTAGTTTATAACATTTAAAAACATAACAGATTTCAAATGCTGCAAACAAGATAGACGATCTAATGTTTTACAAAAGCACACAAATCTTCCACATCCAAACATCCACATTCTGACATACTGTATTGTTTCTTTATTTTGGCAGCAGGAATGTGTAGACAATTTATCATACATTTCTGTCTCAGTATCTCATAATTCTCAAGCTAAAGTCAGAATTCTGAGATAAGTCAAACAAGTCACACTTGAGATATAATGTCAAAATTCTGAGATAAGTCAGATTTGTAAATGTCAGAATTATGACATAGTAAATTTAAAGTTCTGACATCAATCAGGATTCTAACACAAAGTCACACAGGTGAAAAGTCAAACTTGAGATAATCAGGTGGGATTTTGAGTCAGATTCTTGTAGAACCCCGGATTCGGAGAGTGAGGAGCCAAATTCTGAGATAATAAAGTAAACAGACTGTAACTAACAGAAAAAAAAATTTGTTTAACTAATGTTTGTTTGTTTTCTTTCCGGTGTTGTTCCAATCCATTCTATCCATCATTTTTTCGACACGCTTGGGAACTGTTTCAATATATTTTCTTGATTATGCACTTGGGAGGTCATTACTTGATGGGGATATCTGTCTATCAGAATATGGGTAGCATCCATCAAGTAATGATTTCAGTGCATAAAATTCTCCAATAAATACTGTACATCCTATATTAATAATAATACTAATAATAATAATAATAGTAGTAGTATCTAAACATGCTCCACCGAAGATTCTTTTTTAGAAGAAACCAGATTAAAAGAAGCGAATAAATTATTTGCTGAATCGATGTAATGAATCGGAAACGTTATTTGAGCCCGTTTTTGGGGGGGAAAAAGTTTAAAGAGAGTTTTTAAAAAACGAACGCACGCGCACCCGCGCGGACTCACACGCACGCGTGGATGCGCGAGCTTGTGTTTTCGTGCGGACACATACACAGGCGCGCGCAAAGGTAACAAAGCACGACAATCAAACGCCGAAAGCAAAGCACGCGGTGCTATTTACAAACACATGATTTTAATACCTGATTGATTTTATGATTTTAATATTTTATTTCGGAAAGAGAAACAACAACTTCAGCACGCGTCCAAAAACATTTCAGTTCCACTGTGGTTTTAATTTTAAAAATCTATCTAGACAAAAAAAACTCATCTTTTACTCACCGAGTCCAAACGCAGAGGAATAACAACAGATTGTTCTCTCCTCTTTATTCCTCTCTTTATTCTCCTGCTGTTTGTCTGACTTCAGTGATATTCCCTTAAAGCGCGTGAACTTTCTCTCATTTCTCCCAGCAGGATTAAACACAGCGCGCGAGTCCGCCGCACACACCGCCTCTACCACGCGCTGCACGGCCCTGACTCCGCCCACATGTGATTGACAGCTCCATCATCCAATCGGAATGAAGCAGCCTCCGCGCTCATTAGTGTATGAGTACAGAAAAGCCAAGTAAGGACAAGAAGCGTGTGAAAGTGAGAGTGTGATATTTATACACATACAGTATTTTACACCGATGTGATACTCACTCATTCACTCATCGTCTATACCCCTGAACTCAAAAGTGCGATGTTCAATTCATTTAAATCCAATTCTCATGGGCGTCTGTGTCAGATTTATGTATTAAAACATAATGCATATGAGGCAAACTATAAGACAATGAGAACAAAGAAGGCTTGTTGCTTTTTTTAGAGGGCTTTGACATTTTTATCCTAGGGGTCACCACATCAGATTATTTCATCTGCAAGATCTGGTACAGGTTTTAAATCAGATCCCCTTCCTGTCACAATCCTCTCATTGGGTGGTAGTGGGTGAAGGGTTAAGGGTCTTGCAGAAAAACCGGTGGTGGCAGGGCTCAAATCCCCCAACCCCTCCGATCAGCAACACAGAGACTCAACCACCTGAGCCACCACAATGAGTGCAAGCAGAAATTTAGCCACAGAATCTGTACTAAGCTAAGTTGTTACCACAGCTAAAGTTATTCAAGATTTACACTTTAATTTATCTGTGATGGTTAAAAACTGTAATCACTTTGCATTTTATGAGTCCTCGCAGAAAAAAAATACATCCAACATGGCCAGTGGGGTCATGAGTGGTTCAGGAATGTTGGTCAGTGAGGAAATGGGCTTTCCAGTTTAGCAGCTTTAGTGGATGTAATGTCACAGGTGTTTTAAAAATGCTGGCTGATCGGATCGCAAGGTTCTAGTGCACGTGAAATGCCAGTGAAATGCACAAGTTCCAAAACTTGTTTGTTTATTTTTCACACAGATCTTGATTCGCTCGTCTACAGAATCAACATTGGCCCAAGCAGACACCCAAAGAAATTATCATAAAATGCACAAATGAAAGAACAGCAAACTCAGGGGATAGCTACAAATACTGTAACACTCACAAAATGTTAAACTAGACATGCTAATGGAGAGAAGAATTTATCCCACAAGTTAACTTAAACCTGATTCCTGGATCACGCTAATTAATTAAATTCAATTCATATTTTATGGTACTTTTAACAGTGGTCATTGTCGCAAAGCAGCTTTATAGAATCCAAAATAAAATTAGGAAAATTAGTACGAAAAGTGTGATAAAATAATTATATATATAATTAAATAGTCCATGATAAACAAGCTGAAGGCAACGGTGGAAAGGAAAAACTGCCTGAGATGGCAGTAGGAAGGAACCGGACTCAACATTATCATTAGAGTGATAACGGACAGCAGGGATTGATTTGCAGTCATACTGGGTGTTAGGACGCTGGAAGTTTAGTATAAAAGGAGAAGTGTTTAAGTTAATATGAACTCTGCTTTCATTTACAGAGGCACAGGTAAAAAACTGTATTTATTTTCTTTCATCAGAGGATCTTCATTGTATAACCTGACATTTATAACACACTTTATCACATATTCTGTTATAGAATAAGACCTTGTACTAAGTCATATACTTGATTTGATTATTATGGCGTGTCTTGGCTACTGTTAGACTACTGTACAATAAATATGCGTATTTATGTATGTTAATAATCATGGCGTGCTAATAAAGGAGGATCGAGGGGAAGAGACATTCCTAGTCTATTATTTAATATAGATTTATTAAAGTGAAATAAAACTATAAACTGTACCCTGTCCACTACATTGCAGGTATTTTCCATGAAGTAGCCATTTTAGAAAAGGTGTTCTCTTGCATGGTAGAGGATACAAAATACCCATAATGCACTTTTCCAAATGGTTAAATTGAAATTTATTCCCTAAGGTAAATGTGCACAGCTTGTTAGTGACCACACACAACAAAACTAACATTCTAGGAAAGGACAGCTAGCACTGCTGACTATAGGAATAATCCTTACACTTGATGAGTGATGATGTGTGTGTGTGGGGTGTTGGGGTGTGATATTCACCCTGCAGGCTCTTTTGTGTGTTGTAAAGCATTGGCCTGTCTGGCAGCTCCGTGGGCGGTCATTGCACCCGTATCCAATTATGTGCAGTGGACTTTGAATGACGTCCTGCCTACTTCGTCCCTGATCTTGAAACGACACACGCGTGACAAGAAGACTCGCAGGACATGTACTAGACACGTGTCAGTCACCTAGCACATAGCTCCGGTGTACACTCACTGATTAACAATCGTTAAAAAAAAAAATAATAATAATAATAATGTGCTGCTCTAACAAGCATCACTGTGTGTGCCATGTGCTACTAGCACTGACATTTAATATGCACTAATAGGCATGAAAATAGGGTCGTCATGGTGATTGGGTCATGTGACAGGAGGAGGATGTGATGGTGTACACCATGGTCACACAATCCATTACCACCAAAACGCAATGCTTCCTCAACTCCTGTAATTGGCCTGCTAATTTACTGTGATACAGTACAAATGGCTGGGGAGAACTGGGGTGTGTGTGTGTGTGTGTCTGTGTGTGTGCACAAGAAATGTAAAATAAAAGCCTTCTAATTTCAAACTACTTCTTCTGCTTCCCCACACCGTGCCTCTATAGTAATGGTAGCTAATGAACATGAACAGAAGTGAATTAGGTCTAATAAAACTTTCTCCTGACATGTTTTCCAACGCTCATGCTTAATTAGAAGAAGCATGTACTTAAGCCTCACACTCACACAATGCCAACGTTGCTTACAAAAAAAAGAAAGAAAAAAAAAATCGATGGCAGTACAAGTAAAAGGAGCCAAGGGGGGAAAAAAACTCATGCCATAGGTAAATTTGTCCCACTTGCTCCTGCATGCCTGTGATAAAAAGCAATATATTTCTTTTTATTACAGGTATGCAAATATTCTTCTTTAATGTTATTTAGTTGGATATTTTTATGTTTGGAAATAGTGATTGATTTTGTATATAATAATGTAGACAAAATAAACATACATACATAAAATTTGTACTAAACGTAGAGATTTTTTGTTGTTATAACTATTGGGAAAGAGGTTTTGGGATGCTTGACACTTTTGGCCTTCAGGCCTGAGCTGAAAAAGTGAACAAGGTTGAGTTTAAAACAGTTGAGTTTTAAAAGGGATATACAAATACAAGGACGATAGACGACGTCTAAGAAGAGGTGAATATTTACAGTCGATCACCATCATATTATCAATAATGATGATAAAGATAGGTCTGTGAAACACAACCCCATACACAATGCTCCCAACTCAGCATTTCTTTATCTCCTTCCTTCTGCCCTGAGGGTGCGTGTAAATGTTTAGACTGAACTTCACGGTGTGTAAGACGTGTTGTATGATGGTTTCAGGTTTCATGAGATCTGCTGCTTCGTCTCTTCACCGTGTGACTCTCTTTGTGCTGCTTTATGAATGAACAATTGAATTTTCTCACGTTTGAAGCCGGCATGCTTTTGAGACGCCGAGTCGTTTAGCCGTTGCTGTGTCAACAGCGTTATTTGTTTGAGGTCAGAATGATTAAAGTAACGCCCGAGTAGCACCTGCTGCAACATGATCCCGTGTTGCATTCACTGGCGAGCCACAAAAACGAACGAGTCTACATGCTATTACTGTGTTTAACAGCACAGAGGGTTAGTTACGGCTCCATGTGTGAGTTCTAGGGCTGCTCAAGAATGACCATTTTAAACATCGCTTATTAATCCAAACCTATTTTAATGCATTAATAATCATGAAACGGTGCTAGGAATACAATGAAAGTATAATTAAAAAGCCACAAAAAGAACTAGTGTGTGTGCCATGTCTCTCAATGACTGTCAGCAACTCAAATTTTTTTGTGCATATTTCTGTTCTCATTTATATTATACTGTAAGAGAGATATAGCAGCCGTTCCCGCACCAGTCTCTCCTTTATATTTCTCTCTTTAGTTATGTTTATAAGAAGATTTACGTTAAAAAGAAGAAAATTGTTCTGAAGATTGTTAAAATAAAATGGCAACACTGTAGTATGTATGTATTCTTCCATAAGCATTAAACAAAACTAGCCCTACAGAAAAGTTCACCACATCAGTGTTCCTGTGATTGAGCTGTTACCATAGAAACAGCAAAAGCTGTTGTAACACTACAACTAGCACACTAATGAAAAAACCCAGTGATTAACAGAAATCTAAAAAAAAAAAGTCAACAGTACTGTGAGATGCAATCTGACTGGACAAGAGGCATTGCATGAGTGGTGATAATAGAGGGTAGTGATGGGTCGTTCATGAACGATTCTTTCTTTTTGAACGGTCCTTTAACTTGACTCAGAAGAACGAGTAGTCTCTGAGAGTCTACTTCGTTCATTTTCTACTGGGCGCGCATGCGCAAGTCATCGCAAAACCTCTGTAGGTTATGTACAGGAAACAGAATTGAGCGATTCTTTTTCAATGACTCTTCTACTCCGAGTCGTTCGTTCTTTTGTCACGTGATTCCCATAGACGCTATACAGTGCAGTACACAGGAAACAGAATTGAACAGTTCTCCTCAATGAGTCTTCAAGTCCCAAATCGTTCGTTCTTTTGTCGCGTGACTCCCATAGACGCTATGCAGTGCAATAGATTCAAAAGAACGAAAAACTCAGATTGGAAGATATGATGATGAGCTACTCATTCTGTTTATTATAATATGTCCTTAGCTGCATTGTAATATTTGCATTACTGGAACTACAGCCAAAATTTGTGTATGTAGGCGTATTTTTTATTGAAAAAGCAACATTTTATTTTATTTCTGATCAAAAGAATAAAATGAACTAAATGACTCAAAAATGATTCGTTCATTTTGATGAATGAGATTCAAAGAACCGAGTCACTAAAATGATTCAAACTTCCCATCACTAATAGAGGGTAACAGCACTTCGTGTACCGCTCCACGCCCCAGATGTTCTACAGTCGTTCATTACACAATCTGTCGGTCACCAGTGTTGTTGAAAGTAGATCGGTACTGAAGAGAGAGCAACTGCCTGCCAAAACCCACATTCAAGTCCAGTCAAGGAAGCACTTTCCCCAAGACAACACATCTGATAAGATTGTCATCGTAAACAACACTTTTCCTTAATAATTCCTTCCGAATTGTTTCTGAACCATCCATGGTGTTTTATTTATGCCTAGGGCAAGCTACAAAGCTAACTAGCCTTACGGACGTACAGTATATCACACCTATTATCCAGCACCGCTCCCAGGACTCGCTTCACACGCCGCCATGCTGGTGTATACACCCTCCAGGTGAAGAGATGTAATTAAGGTAATAACACACACCAAGGTTTATTTTCTAAATGATTACCAGGTGCAACAGGGGGATTAGAATCAGGTTATGAAATTGCATTCTGGTTATTTCTAGCATCAAATAGAACTGACTCTCTTCCATGTCTCATATCTTTCCACGTCTCAGTGTTAAACTATGAATCTAACAGAAAGTATTGAAAATAAATTGGGGAAAAGCATTTAAGGCCATCAGGATCTTGTGTTATTTACTTCTACACGCTGCACTTATTGAAGAAATTATGGACTACTGGAACTCAACAACTTCCCTTTAGACATCCATTATAAGTAACCTGACTTCTTATACACACACAAACTACCGATTTAGCAGATAGTTTAAAAGCCACTGAGTGTTTACCTTTAAGGCATATATGTGTGTATACAGTATAATGTGTGTGTATATAGCCTGCACACATTCCTCACCTCTGAGAGAGACAGAGAGAGAGAGGGAGAGAGAGATGGGCATTGCTCAGAGATGAGGCAAAGCTTTAACATGTAAACAGTGCTGGGAGATAGTGTCACTCCAAGACTCCGGGTGAGACCCAGACCACCCTCGCACCTCTCCCACACACAGCCAATCACAGCCGGGTGGTCTGGCGTCACCCTCTCGCGCAGATCCATCGTGCTTAGCACAGCCCTGAGATTCGCTCATGTTCTGTCACCATCACACTCAACGTTCCCAAAAGCAGGACTGCACACTTGGGACAGAGCCCTCGTGGCTGTGTGCCAGGCTATGTTTCTCATTTTCACCACTGCTGTCCGGGAGAGGCTCCCTGCCTGTGTGTGTAAATGTGTGAAATGAAGGTGTGGAGGGGAGTCTGGAGAAACACCAGTCATGTTCATCATGCATGAGCTGCTCCTGAATCGATAGGACGAACCGAGGAAAGGAAAAATCTAAAGCATGGATCCACGCTCACTCATAAATCCCAGATGCAGGGGAAATGAGTGGAGAGCAGGAGAGAGGGCCGGCCACGATTATTATGCTGGCTCATCACTCCCCTGATACGCTCCTGTTCTCTTTTTTATTTCTCTCCTAGGAAACAGAGACAATGTACTGCATAATGGCATATTCCTTATATGAATCACCAGTCAATGACTCAAAGGCAAATGAATCAGGAAAGGATTTTTAATTTTCACAATATTCACCAGACTTTTTTTGTATCAGAAACCAATTCACACTCAAAGATTAGTTTGGCAGAAGGATCTTAAGGTACATTTTCCATCTCAGGAAATAGAGCCATTTGGTACTTAATGATTCATAAAAGGACCGATCTGGTTATATTAATAATTGTTTCCCTGATGTGTTCCCTCCTTACGGTTTCCCCTACACTTGCAAAAACAAGATCTACAAGATCATCACAAAAAGGAGACATGCTCTCCTGAGGTCTTGCCTACAATCAACAAAATGAGGTGCAGTGTTCTATAGGCTTTCCTATATCTGAGAAAGTGAAATGCAGTGCCATATAGGATTCACTACATGCAGGAAAACAAAATGCAGTGCCCGGTTAGCTCCCTTACATGCAGGAAAATGAGATATAGTGCCCCAATTGCTCCTGTGTGTTAATACCCCATAGGCACTACATCTATTTTTAGCCTGTATCTACCCCTACTAAGCATTAGGTAGTATGAATATACTGTACTAGCTAAAATGTAAAATATAAGGAACAATCAAAATGCACAGTTAGCCATTCAGGATTTGTGCTTCAACTAAATGATGACTTGAAAATCGCGCTAAAAAGCGATGAGTAAACATTATTGTGGGCATATAAATAAAATATAAACATTTAAATTAATAAGGAACTGCAATAACTGCACAATCGATTTTGCATCAGCATCATCCATCATATAGTGACCAGAGAGTGTGTCCCGGGCCAGGGTGTTTATCCCCTGAGGCCGAATGCCACTTCCTGTCTCGCTTCTCTGTCTCGATCAGAGCTCATTTTATTTTTTTATGCATCAGCAACTGTGTCAAGAAGCAAAGTCTTATCAAATGTTCACACTTCAGACTTTAATTTCGGGCTCGTATGCTCATGGTGGACGGGTTATGGAGGAGGTGAGGGACTACAGATGTCCACAGTCATTAATAAACATGATGGTGAATAATTAAATCCGGTAAGTGGGGGAATATTGATGCAGCAAACTGGCTGAGCAGATTGGAGCAGCCACAGGGGAGGAGACGACTCAAACGCCGCTAAATGTCACAGATAACCTTAGATTTTGCTCCGAGCTCCTTAACATGGAGCAAACCTTTTTGGGGATTCACAGCCAGCACACGCTTTCACATTTGATCCTAGTTGGAATTCATAATAATCCATATAAACAGATTAAAAACGTGTAACTGCTGAAAAGGAGACAATTATTCAACATGTCTGGAAGGAGTCTCCAGTAACGGTGTGTGTTATAATCAGAGGTCAAGCTGTAAAGATGTTTTTCCATAATTTTCCAAGTTCTATATTATTAAGAAGGAAAAAAATAAAAAACACTCCAGGATATAATCATGTCCAGGGTGGTTAGAGTAACTCTCTCATTTTACTGACAGCAAGGCAACAGAGAAACAGAAATGTCGTTCATGAACATTCTTTAAACGCTCTTTTTAAAAAGGACATCAATCGATACACTGTGTAACTGCACACATTTCTCGGGGTCACACAGGAACAAACATCTCTTTGTGGCTCTATTTTAGACATTGTGTGTGTGTGTGTGTGCAGCATGTCTGGGACATGCTATATACTTAATGAAGGTATTTTACTGTTTGAAAACAAGCAGGAAATGATGTCGAGCCTCAGGGCAAAGGCGGCGTACATGTGAGAGAGCTCTGAGGTGAGTCACAGCTTAAAACCAGGTGTAAAGACCCGAAGGAACGTTCAAGTGGAGTGTGAAGAGGTCTAAACAGACTGCGAAAGGAAAATCTTCATCGCCAGCTTGTGCACTTGGGTACCTAACACACGAGAGTGCATCTCTGTCATGCTGTTTGAATTGTCTCTGTGGATGAGTTTGTAAACAACGTGTTGTTTGTGAACAAATAGACTAATTTAAGGTAAAAAAAAAAAAAAAGGCAAAGTAATGATGTTTTGGTAATGAAAAAAGCAGAGTAAAATGCTAATTGTGACACAAGAGCTCTAATTTTAGCATGCCAATTTTAGCATGTCATAATTTTAACTTCGTGCCAAGTTGTTTTCTTTGTTTAAGCAAGGTTTGTGTCTGTGTCAAACCAAACAAAATTGGACAAAATGGAAATGACGTAACCGATAAGATAACGGGTCAGATAACGGGTCAGAACCCCAGATTTCTGTCCATTTTTTTGCATTACACTGAAGTTGCAAGTGTGAATAAAACAACAAATGAAAAGCCTAAGTGAAGTAGCTAAGATAAGAAGGATGTTTACCCCTTCAGGCACTAGAGTATTTGAATCAGTCTTTCAGGAGTTGAAAACCAGCTTTGTCTCTTTTCTTCAATCTGTGACAGCTATAAAATATTCAGTATTTTTTTTTTTATTCATTTATTTAATTTATTAGACTCGTGTCCCTGCTGTGATGTGTCCGAGCTCTGAGGGAAATGCATTTTGCTTGTTAAAGTCACTCTGGTGTCAAACTGAAGCCCCTGTCCAGCTGACCCCTGACCTCCCACAGAGCAGCTTCCTGCCCTCCATCACCCATCCCCGGAGATCAGACAAAGAGACGGATGACTATAAAATCAAATGGGAATGAATGGATGCCTGACATTAGCAGCAGGTCAGATAGATTAGACTTGGGCATGGCTGAGTGACAGACTAAACAGATTTAAATTAATATGGAAAAGTGTTGAACTAATGCTAGATCATTCTGATCATGTCATGGGGAATGTGTGTGTGTGTGTGTATATATATATATATATATATATATATACTTTTAAACATTATATAATAACTGTACTTAGCCAAAAAAAGTCACCACCTGGATTTAACTAAGCAACTAGGCAAAAGCCTTCCATTGAATAATTACTGCAGTGATGAATATGGTTCAGCTGGCAAACAAGTTATTTAACCCTAACCTAACCGATGCAACGAGTAGCTTCTCATTTCTTAAACAACTATGTCAGAAGATGTATCCTGAGTTCATGGCAAAGACATTACTCTATTTTAGAAGGGTGAAATTATTGGCCTGCATCAAGCAACTGAGGAGATTGCTGAAACTGTGAAAATTGGGTTAAGAACTAAAAACTCATTATTCAAACCTTAAGGTTAGTGCAGAGCCATCGTCTTCGAGGAAGCAATGTGGCAAGATTTTTTTTAATGATTATGATCAGAGATCACAAACATTTGGTGAAAACAAATCATAAAAAACAGGAGAACTCACGGCTATGTTTAATAGTGAAATTAAGAGCATTTCCATGCACACATGGGATTGGGACTAAACAGTTGCGTAGACTTAAGAAAACCATTCAATTTGCCATTCAATTTGCTAGGGAGCATAAAGCATGAAATGTGGGGCATTGAAAAAAAAAAACAGACTAACCCTATTCCAGAGTGATGGGTGTGTCAGGGTAGAAAGGGCGTGCGTGTCATTTTTTTGGTCAGGCAGTATGCGTGTGTGTGTGTACATAATATATATACAAACCCGATTCCAAAAACGTTGGGACACTGTACAAATTGTGAATAAAAACAGAATGCAATGAAGTGGAAGTTTTAAATTTCAATATTTTATTCAGAATAAAATATAGATAACATTTCAAATGTTGAAAGTGAGACATTTTGAAATGTCATGCCAAATATTGGCTCATTTTGGATTTC
>JAOVVA010000002.1:3402939-3418070 GCA_028565275.1 Leiocassis micropogon | reverse complement strand
ATTGTAATAAAACATATAACTCCAATTGTTTCATAAATTACACAAGGGCTGGACTGAAAGCGATGTAAAAGTGGGCAAGCCTCCTTTTTGAAAATCCCTTTTGTTGCAATTCATCGTCGCCCACTGCATTTTGCCTTTAATGCTTGTTTCCTCTCCTTAAAACTTCATCCATCTGTGCAAATTGTTCTTGTTATCTCTGTAAACATTCTGTAGTGCAGTAGGAGAGCATCAACTTTGACAAAGGAGATTTTTTAAAGAGGATTTCAGAGTTGGGTTCAACGATGGCTCAAATGCATCACTTGCGATGGATTCTATCAACATAGTGATAGTAACAAGACAAAAACTTCCTCGGCTTTGATGTGAGAAATTACTGCCATAATTACTGCTTTATTAATAATGATTATAAATAGCTCACCACTGATTTAACAAGATACAAATCTGTAATCTCTATACATCAAGCAGTACAATAACGTCCTATCTGAGGGAAAAATGCTAACCCAAAATAATAAACAAGAGAGAGCACATTATAAATTATTTAATATCATTAAGAAAGTGAAAAAATGTGTAGGAAATTTAGCTAACAAATTTAAGCATGAGACATTAAACTTCTCTTATATTATCTTTATTATGAATATGTTTTCAATTGCAATAAAGTTTACGCAGATGCAGCCATTTACTCATCCTGCCTCAGGGAGCTTAAAAGACAGACGATCACAACTATTAAACATAAGAGGAGATAACACAACAGGAGATTTGTTTCCCCTAATAATAACACATTTCTTCTGAATTTGATGTGTTAAGTTTCACAACCGGTCACTTTCTAATAACTTTTAATACTTAAGTCAGTAAACACATCATACAGTACTGAACACATTCATTTTATAAAATCCCCCTGCACACTACAGAAAAATGAGTTACAATACTGACCAACAACATGTTACATGGAGCTGATCTGCGTAGAGCTTAGTCTATTACTAGATGTGTGTAGACTCCAATGTCAGTGATGAAAGAAATAATGCCTCGTTCACCATGTCTTAAAAATAAATATATGCCTTTACAACATCTTGCCAGAATTTCGATATTTGATTGAATAAATACAGTGAGCTCCAACACTTCTTGGGAAAAAAAAAAAGAAAGTATGCCACGTTATCAGACTTCGCAAGTTCTTTGCAGGCTCACCAAGTGGGCTTAATAATTCTTATTGCCATGTTGCACATTATATACTGCATCAGCAGCCATAACATTATGACCACCTGCATAATATCAAATACAGTAGGTCTCTCCCCCCCCTTTGCCATCTTAATAGCGATTCACTGTGTTCTGACACCTTTATATCACAACCAGCATTCATCTTTTCATCAATTTGATCTACACGAGAACTACACGGACCAGCCATGTGCCCCGACTTGATTGTCGCCAGTTTCCCTTTCTTGGATTACTTTTGGTAGGTTCTAAACCAATGCAGACCGAAAACATTCCACAAGACCTGCAGTTTCAGAGTTGACTCCAAAAGAGTGACTTTTTTAGAATTTTACTCTAAGGTAATGAACAGCTTTTTATTTATTTTCTTTTTTAACTCTGGCGAATTTAACAGCTTTAATTTCCAGCCTATCACAGCTCATTAAAAATAGTAGTGTTAACGGAACACCACCTCGAGTTAATTAATAAAACTGTGATAGGATGGTAAACAAAAAAATAAATAAATAAAATAAATAAAAATCTCAGTGCAGTAGCTTTATAATTTAAAAAAATTAAATAAAACAGACAAAGCAAATTCAGGCAGCCTTATTGTGGAGGATACGTGTACATTAAAAAAGGCTCAAATTAAAAAGGTTCATATTGCAAAAGAGAAGCAAGGATACCCACAGCATTTGACCTTCCTGTGACCTGGTCCCCGTTTGGATCAATTCCAGAATTGCCACTAGATTCAAGTGAAACTGCTGGACTGAGACACTAACACTTGGCTATAAAGTTTATAATGAAATTATAGTCGAGACAATTAGTCAAAGATAACTTTTCAGTAAACCCCCCCCCCGCGCCATCCTATTGCTCTGTACAACAATCAGCATTTCACTAACATTAGTGAGTGTAGTATTTAACTTGTATCTCTGTAATCACCAGTGCGGGGTTGAATGTAAAGATCTGCTGCATGACAAGACTTTTGTAATGACTTCTTCCACACAGTGAGTCGTGACTGCAACTGCTAATTATTGATAATAATTAGCTTTAAAGCTTTGAGTAGTGGTGTCACAGTGCCACCTGCAACAACCAAGCACTTGTACTGATGCGGCCAAATGTAAAAGCTATGTATTTCTGCACCATATTCGTACAATGAGCTAGCAGCACTGCTACAGAAAATAGAAAGAAATCGTAGAAATCGTAACTGAGATCAGACATTCAATTCAATTTTATTTGTATAGCGCTTTTAGCAATTGTCATTGCCGCAAAGCAGCTTTACACAATCAAGAGAATTATTTAAGTTTGTATGAAATGTGAATGTGTATGTATGTCTAAAGACATCAGGTCTTTAGGTATTTTACTCTGACAGACTGGTCCCTGTAACGTAAAGGAGTGGAGCTCAGTCTAGATGTTCCGATTTTTCTTCAGCTACATTATGTCATTGATGTTTTTTTAAGGTTATTTAAAAATAAATAAGGGTATAATAAATATGCAAGGACTCTGATAACTAAGGTAGTTTGTGAAGCTAAAAAGATAAACATGAGATAAACTAAAAAGTGTCAAGGCCGCTGAAACAGGTAAAAAAAAAAATTAAAGGCAGAAATATTTCTTGCGATTAAAGCTCTCTTACAAGTGTGATTTTATGTAAAATGCATTTCCCTTCATTATTGTTCATTACTGTTATTTAATCACACTTCAGGATGAAATCTGGAAAGATATTATTTGAAGTATAAAATTATGGTAATGATAAATGAATGTTAACTGGATATTTAAACTGAGGCAATGTTGTAAATGATATGCATGTAAGCCATAACACACCATAACATTGTAAAATATGTTAGATGCACATAGAGCAGCAGTTTTTAACCCTCATCCTGGAGGACACCCCTTTTGTTTTCCATGTTTTAGTGTTTTAATGTAGAAAATTGTTACGTTTAAAAACCCCATCTTGCATGTATTTCCCTGCATTCAGATCACGCAGCATTCATAAGTTCACTTATTTACTTGACAAAAATTCCGGATATATCTGGTTGGACTCAAACAGTGCAACACATAACACTATTAAATTACCAATCAGGCCAGAGGTTAGCAAATCATTTAGTTATACAACTCAATCACTTCTCATCTCTCTTCCTCATTTATGGCATTCCGCTGTCACTCACATGATGTATAACAAGAAGGTGGCGCTAAACAAGCTAACCAGTAATCACTAGTACTAGCTGGGGAAGTATGCTGTTATTTTCACGCCCAAAACTGTTTTGCACCCTGATATAATTTTTGTTCTCTTAAACGCTCACTTACTCCATCAAAGTCACACGCGACTTTTGCTCAAACTGTATTTCCTGCGCATGCTCAATATCACAACATTCTGCTCGCTGAATTTCAGCAATCATAACATTTTTTTTTTTTTTACATTGACGACCTGTTTCCAATTAACTAACTTTGATGCTTTATGTGTCTGCTTAATGCGTATGTATCAATCAGTTACACCCCTTTCACCTACGCGGTTTGACTTGCAGTGAGACACTGCGAGGTCCCGCAGGTCCCTGCAAGCTTCTGCAAGAACATGCCCAAAATTAAATGTTTAATTTTTCGCGAGGAAAGATTGGAAACAATCACTACGCCAAAACTCGTGGTGTATCACAATTAACTGTACTTACGGCCATCACGAGAAACCGCGTAGGTGAGATAAGGGTGTTACATTTTCTTTACTTGTTGCGTTTATCACGGCATAAGTTAATTATGCATCTGTTATTTTTATCTGCATATGGTAAATGTCTCACTCACATGCTAAAAACTAAAATATATACTACTGTCTGATCACAGACAGGCATGTGCAGTTCTAAAGCTGCTTTGGGACAATGCCAATTGTTAAAAGTGCTATACAAATAAAATTTAATTGAATTGAATTAATTGGGCTATAACTTAAAGTATAAGATAATTAAATCAGCCGTGTTGATTAGACCTGTTACACTCGGAGACTCTAAGAACAGAGCGAAAGCTACAGAGGAGTTTACTGGAAGTGTGATAAGATTGAGCAATAAATATACCCTTTGACAGCAATAAATTCTACACTGTAAATGATGTATTTAATAATAAACTACCCAACACAGTTACATTTACCTTATATTTATAATTTTATTTATTATAAAATAATATAAACTAACACACATGAACAATGTTATTAAATAACATGTTCTGTAGTTGTCCGAGTGTCCAAAATGCACAAGTGTTACTTTTGTTAGTTTTATGCATTATTGTTAATAATATATTTATGTATATTTACTTTATTTACATGAAAATATGGAAAGGTGACTTGTATACAATAGAGTTGAATAGGGTGTGACTTACATCAAACACAGCAAAAGGTGTTGATAATTAACTCGTGCTCCACAGCACAAACAGCGTTCACGTATAAACACAGTGGTTTGTTTGCTCTGCTGTGAATTCTGTATAGCACAGAACAGTGCACTTTCTGCATTCAGCTGTTTCGGTATTTTACATAGTTATTTTACATAGTTCAGCTGTTTCAGTATTTTTCAGTAGTTTGAATATGATTGAAACTAAGCTGAGCGCCAGTACGATGGAATGAGCTAAATGTTGGAATACATTTTTGCAGGGAATGAAGATTGAGGAATTTGGCACCAATTACTTACATTGCACCTGCATTGAACTGTAGTTGGTCAGAAATAAACTAGACACTTATAACAGGGTCAAGTGGAGAGCTACATCACATGGAACTAGCGAAGAACTGCTTCTGGAACGCGTCTGAAACTTAGCACACCTTTTGGCATCACAAGCATTAACACGAGAAGCAGTGACACAGTCTCCTGGTGTAAATAAGTTAATCACAAATTTCCTGTGCTGTATGCAAATACTAGCTGAAGAGAAGCAAAACTGATTTATCGCAATATTTATGTAACAAAATATTCAAGAAAATGGAATTCTTCATCATGTCTTAATATGCATCAATAAAAAATCTGATTACTAGCAAACTGCAAAATAACAGAAACAAATATTAAAAAAATAAAATATAAAAATAAAAATATCTCTTAGCATGAGACCTTTACAGATCTCACAGGAAATCTAATGTATTTCATTCCAAAAAAATACAATAAACTTTCAGTAAAGATTTCAGCACTCAGGACTTTAACAGATGGTTACACACTGTAAAATCTAGCAATAAGAAATTCTGAGATATTTATAACCATGAAAAAACATTAAAACACTTAGGGACATGCTGTTACAGAAAATTAATCAATGGATGGCCAGGAACAGTCCAATTTATTTTTTCCCCAGTAACACCACGTCTACAGCAAGAGTTTTATTCCTCTAATTAGACAGAAATATATAAACCATTACAATTTATTTATTAAGGAATGACAAATCTTTTTATCACTTTATAGTTACATTTAATGTTAGATGAGTGTTAAATAAAAACAGGAGATAAGTTATTACCAAGATTGCATGTTACCAAGAAGGAGTTTGCCTCCTCTATCAAACAAATTACACCTGATTGGTTTATTATGTATTTTCTGGATGCCCCATAACCAACAGCTTAGTACCATTAAAGCCAGACATGTCACAAACAGGATTTAGTTCAGTAACAAGAAGACTCTTAAAGCTAAAAGAAAAGCTCTCCACCAAACCACAGACTCTATCTGTACAAATTTAACAGCCTAATTAAACAGCACAGGCAACTAATAGCCATCTTTACAGAGAGCTTATCCTTTTACAAGCGCAGGTGTGAATATTAAACAAGGGTGGACAATTCATATTTATCAGCAATCCCGTCAGGCAGGTTACAGCCCAGGCCCATGGTTTAACAAGCTTTTTTAAAAGTATGCCATCTTCATTCATTAATATAGATTTTCTCGTACATAGTATTTAGTTGAGTGTTGTTGTCTGAACCAATGTGTCTTTGTCTTGATCATCTGATAATAAACGAACAGAATTCTCAAAGTTGTGGGAAAAAAAACACCAACTTCTGTTATATTTCCAGCAGATGAAATACTTTACAGTGGGCAGAACTACTTTGCTAATGTCAAAGTTATATTCTGATTAATCGCTATAAGCTTGTAAATGCACATCTTATCAGATCTGTCCACATAAGCTGATGGCTTGACTGGAACCGCTAAACAGAATGATGCAACTTAGGGACACATGATGTGATTAAATATTCACACTGCGATTTAAACTGCAATATTTAACTATTAAATGTACCAATCAGTAAACAAACTTATTTATATGCCCATTCTACTGAGCTGAAATTTGCTACAGAATCTACACCGATGTAAATTCGTTACAACCCCTGGAGAACTCGGTAGAGGTCAGTAACGGCTCCTTACAGCCTTTTTTGGGCTCGGTGTGAATTCCGTCGTGTTCATTAGCATTGTTAGTGTCAAGAGGAAAACTGGATGTTCAACAACAACAAAAAAAAATGCATGCATGTATGTAATGCATGTTCAAAAAATTTGAGTGATGACTCAGGGTTATGAATCATGGCATTAACCCTACTCATACTACCACTACCATTACTACTACTAATAATAATTAAAATAAACGAAGAAAGAACAGTCAAAGAAAAGGGGAAAAGAAAAAATAAAGGTCCTGAATATAAAGTAGGATTGTGCTGCATGTATGAGTCTCTCTTCCTCCGTCTGTTTCTCTCACGTGATTTTCTCTTAACCATGTTTGTTAGCCTTTGAGTGTCCTTATATTAACTCTTAACAACTCTGCAAACACTGTAAATATTCACTAGTGTTGCTGTAAATGCATTTGAATGTCTATTTCATATACATTCTATATATATATATTCAGCACTATTATGACTGTTCCATATATTATTCCACCTTTTGCATGGGATTGATTGCTTAGAGCAGCAGTAAACGTGTGGTAATTTAAATCGGATTATGCAAATATTATTTCTCTTCATTTAGAGAGAACAAAGGCACGGAGCCTCATGGGACTATAGGACGTGTGTCCCATTTCTCCAATGTCTATAGGTCGGCGTCTATTCGTTAACGGGACGTTATGACCGACTTAATTTATGATTCTTCTTGGCACTGTCTGCTTTAACAACTAAGCTGAAAACGGCTCCCTTTTCTTCTTGCTACTGTCCGTGATAACATTCTTGTTGGTGCTATGTCTTAACTAAATCTTGCACAAAATGCAAAAGAAACCCAGAAACCCACTCGCTTGGCTTTCCACTAACACACTTGAACGGCTCCCAGACATCCCAGTCAGTTCAGCTCATTTGCCGAAAATGCTTCTTATTCCGAGTAAAATTTCTTGTTCAGTTCAAAATTTCAGTTCTTGAGACATGACGTTCGTATGCCAAGGTACCACTGTAATATTGGCCATGTTACTGCAGCTACTGAGAAAATTATTTAATCCTGAATAAACCCAAATACAGGAGGTGAGCCAAACAAACGTTTGAGGTCAAAAAACCCAGCTGGGAAGTGTCCACCCTTTATCATATGGATTTTTATACTAGACATGTGCACTTCATAAAGTTGTTTAACTTTTGTTTTTATCTTCCTGTCCAATAAATAAAAAAGTTCTACAAATGGCTTTTCAGCCCCACAAGCTCTAACATTTTATCTGCTTTGTCGTTTGTTAAATAAGAATCACAATTTGTCTTAGATTCTGACTAACAAGGTTTCTAATGCAGGAAGTCAGACTGTCAGACATCAGATCTAGCATTCTGTCAATCTTCACTTTAAAGGATGTAATTTAAGTCTGGTTCACAGCTTTTATCCCTTTTCAGATGAGTTACCATGACACTGATCTGTCCAAACGTGTAAAACAAAGAACACAATGTGTTGCAAATTAAACAAAGTTTTGCAATAATAACCAAGACCTTAAACAAAAACAACTGACTATGGGCGAATAAAACAATCTCGCCATATTGTAGAGTACACAACTCATCCAACATTGCATCAAGCACCAACTTAATAGTCTAGACCAAGCTGCACAAAATCACTGCTCAGATTATTTCTATCCTGTAAACCATAATGATCTGTAAATTTTAAAACAGGAACTTAAAGTCCCATTATTACGTCCTGTGTATGTCTGTGTGTGCGCGCGCGTCCGTGCATGTAAGTCAGAGCGCTTTGAGTTATTTGGTTTCTTCATGTTCCATCGTCCTATTAAAACAGCTCATCTCCTACCTAAGCTGGTTAGAGGTTCTCTTATCACTTTGAAACTCTCTCTCTCCCTCTCTCTCACTCCCCCATCGTCCTGCTTCACTTTCAGTGCTTTGGGGTGCTGGGAGAGCTGCTGAGGGAAGGGAAAGACGTGTTATTCACAGGAAACACACAGCATGATTAAACCAACCTGCTAACCTCCATAAGACAAACTTGACAATAGTTAAGGAAATTTATTAGTCCAGCCTCCCAGTCTGTAAAGTGAACTGCAGATTTCAGGGGTTCAAATCCACCAAATATTAAAATTTCTTGTGGATGTATGTGGACGTCCAAAGATTTTTTTCCCTGACGCCTTAGATTTCTTTTTACATTCCCATGATGTCAAACAAAGTGGCATATGAGTTTGAAGGTAAAAAAAAAAAAAACTGTAGACCTTAAAATAGTTTTGATGGTACAGATGAACATGGTACCTTTAGCTACTTGAAAACAATTTGCAAATAGCGTACTTATAACGTGGCTCGAGTTTACCAGCTGCTAACAAGTCTCTCGTTCTTGCTCACAACTGGAGGGAAGCAAATCAGTAGAAATGTTTATTTACATTGTAATAAAAGTATTTATTACAATATAATATTTAATAATTTCTATTTAGGATTTATTTTAAGGAAAGACCATGCAATAGTATAGTTTTTTTCTTGCAAAATGTTATTATACGAAGCTTGTCATATTTCAGATAAAAATCAAAATGTAATCTCCTGCTCCCTGAACATGTTCCCAAAACCTACTACTGACCGTTCAAGAATAGAGACTTGAATCAGCACGTGTGAGGAGAACAGACTGAGAACAGACACCTCTTGACATAAGTTGCATTATATCAAATGTTTATCAAACGATTTGTCAGAGCAGACTCTCATCACTGACCCAACTGGGGAATGGTGACTGGCATATTAAAATTATGGTGCATATTAAACTAGATTAGATGGTGGCAAATATTAAAATTGCATATTGTAATCTGGTGACCTCTAAAAAAAATAGTGTGTGTGTGTGTGTGTGTGTATGTGTATATATATATATACACACACACACACACACACACACTGTCATGTCCCCCGTTTGAGGTACACTGCCTTGCCACTGTGTGCTGTCAATTATAAGTCACCTGAAACACGAAGTATCAGATTTGCTGCATATACTTCTCTGCTTCACCAGTCTGTCAAGTGCAATTTGTTGATTTACAACTTTAACACAGACACAGCCTGTCCTCTGTGATGTTTTTGGATACTACGAGGATCATCACCACAGAACAAAGTAGTCTGGAGAAATGTGACATGGCAATAAATAAACATAATCCCTATACTGCTTCAGTCAACACAGAGCAAACCCTGGCAGAAGTACACTCACTCCTGACTCTACTTTCAGGGAAAAAATTCATTACTTCATCATTACATTGTCACTACGTGACAGTATGCAATCACAGGTAAAAACACACAAAGCTGTCTGTGAAAAGTAAAGAACATTTCAGGTAAACTGACCCACAGTGATTACCTGCAAAGATCCAAAACATTTCAGTTACTTTTTCCTGAGAATCCTGAGAGTGACTTTGATATGTTTATTCATAATCCAATATCCTCTCATGCTGCTGTTATTCTCCTGTACAATTACCTCATCTTTTTAATCTGAAACCAAAACTAATTACTGTACCAAATAATTAAGCTGCTGAAAAGTAACTTTCTTTATTATTCTCCTGAAAACCTTTAAGGAATTAAACTATAGGAAACTTTAGAGGATACCAATTAAAAAACAAATAGCAATTAAAAAAAAATAAAAATCTTGGATGACAAAAAATTACAAATTTAACCATCTGGCTCAGTCAGCGTTCACTAAACATTATCAGATGATGCTAACTAAACTGTACCCTACCTATGAGTTTAAAGCAGTGAGGCTACATGACCTGTGTTTCCCCACACAGAGTATACTTGGGTGTGCCGTCCAAATATATTGACAGCCATCCAAGTATGTTTGCAACACCCTTTTTAAAAATCTGTCTAGACTAGTAACAAACAGCTCTCTCTCGTGCTAGGAGAATAAAAGAGGTGCACTGAGAGGCAGTAAATGCAGCGGATGCCAGCTGCCCTATAAAGTATGAGGAGGCCACACTGACTGTTTTGCACAGTAAGTCCTGCCAAAGTTATCATCGCGTTCAAAACATAAATGTTAATGCCACCGGAATATAGGAATGACGTCACAAAAATGCAGAACTAAATGCGCGTGTTTTTATTATTATTATTGCTGTTGTTGGTCACGGAAAAAAACAAAAACAATCATAAAAACGTGATCTGTGCTATTCCTTTGCCTATATGACTCAATTTGAAAACATTTTTAGGTTAAGTGTATAGTCGGTTAAAATAAAATTCAGTTCAGCATATTACCTAGGTTGTGCTGAAAAAAAGAAAAAGAAAAAGTCATGTACTGCACAATCCCGAGCCCTAAGGCTATAAAGTACATGTGACAAATAATTAGAATTATATAATGCCGGCCTGTTCTGAGGACTACCACCGCAAGCACTGGCTTACATTATGAAAAAAGGATTAAATTTTGGCTTCTAAAACTTTCATTTGGCTTCCTCTGTTTTCCATCTGGATTTAAACTTAGTGTTTACATAATTTTAAAGGATTAACAACATTTATAACGAAAGCTACAAAAACATTAGTTAAAAAAATAATAAATAATTATATATATATATATATATTTAATTTTTATCCGGGCTTGGGACCGGCACTGCATCCAGTGGCTGGGGTTTGGGCACTAGCTGGGAATCGAACCCGGGCCTTCCGCATGGCAGGCGAAACACCTACCACTGAGCCACCAGTGCCCTATATACTAATTATATATAATAATTATTTATACACACTAAAATGACAAGCTTAAGTTTTGATTATTTACAATGAACCTTTTAAAATAATTATTTAAAAAAATTTTCTTCTTTTTTTCTCTTTCTTTTCATCTCTTTTTTTTTGGTTTTCATCATGTTTGTGCCTCTGTGCGCTTTTCGATGCTCGGCATCAACCTTTCAAAAACACCCTTTAATATATTTTAAAATGTAAATACTATCTGCAGCTGAAAATGTGTGTTTATTCTTAGGAGGGATCCAGAAAAGCACACAGGAATGAGATTTGAGTTTGTGTACTCAAAACCTGATGCAGTGCCACATGGTGCTGTACCGCTTCGGCTATTCATGATGGTGCAGCACCAGTCATGAGACACACAAAACGAGTGTACCTGTAGGCATGTATATATGTATTTTCTCACTTAAGACCAAGGCCAGTTTTTAAACAATACTAACTAACTTCAACTACATACTCTATTAAGATTAAAAAGAAACAGCAATGTTTAACCTCCTCAAGCACCTTAAAAGTCTTAAAACTCACCTTGACATTGAGCTACTTTTCTACTCATTAGTGCTCGCTGTGTTTTGAGACTTGTATAAGCATGTGTATTGAGTGGGTTTGAAGCTATTTTGAGTTTTAAGAAAAAGGCAGATCACTTTACCACACGTGATTTTAAATAAAGTAACGCCATAAAAATGCATTTCTGTTATGCCACTCAGAAGCCAATGTATCTTACAATCTAAAAACCACAGGTTTTATTTCAACACAATGAGGAGATGTGTAGTGGCAGAGATCTGAAATAAGAAGGGAGTTAATTTATACTAATTTACATGAACTAAACCTTTCTTTTTTTATCAGAATGCTATTCAGCAGGATGCTGAGAGGAAACCGCATACCTTACTTGCCCTCCTCAAATGCATTTCTTTTGATACTTACCTTTATGGCTTTAATGGCAGACTTGGTGATCTGGGTCATCTTTGCCTTGGAGATCGGAGGTTTGTATTCATTCAGAGAGTACAGCTGAAAAACATCACACACAAACACAAAATTAATCTAAAAACTTCACTTTCAGCAAAGTTCTTAAACATGTAATAGCATTAGTAGCTAAAAAAAATCCTCATTCATTGAAATTTCAAGACATTTACTTGCAGATCGAGTCATTTTTACTAAAACTTATAAGTCAGCAGCTGTTGGCATGGCCCCGACAGCACTTGTTCTCCACTTGTTAACCTCCCCTCGCTCCCGGACGCCTGTGATACTACCTCACCCCAGGTCTGCTAGGTTTCTGCTCAGCAGACCTGTTTATATAATCAGGAACTTTAATAATAATAAAAATTATCATTACAGTAATATTATTATTATTGTTGTTACACGTGTTGCAGAGGTGTCAGATAACATCTCCCCTGGCACTGTGTAAAACTCCACACCCTAGCAACCGTGAGACAGTGTGATGTATAAAGAAAGATGAAGCTCATCCGTGTGTTTAACATTTTATAGCTCGACTAAGTGATCTTGGGATGGACAGGGATGTGGTGGCTCTGCAGCCATGTCTAGCAGATAGTTTTAAAATCCTCCTGATGTACATAAGCATGCAGCAAGTGAGTACACAAGTGCTACATGGTATAGCAAAAGTCAACCATGACACATGCATATACTAGTCTTACAGCTTGTCCGCAATAAAAGTCTTGGATACGACTTTTAATGTAATGCAATAAGACACCACAAAACTGGCCTACGAGCAAACATAAGTAAAGCATGGCGCTGCATGGCTTTCTGAATAAAAAGTGCTATAAAATAACATTTACATTTAACAACCAATTTCAATTTTTTAAAGGTTTATGAAGTGTAGTACAAAAAAAGGTTTTATCTTCAGTTACTTAAAATCTCGGTAGTTAGCCTCTAATCTAATCAAGAGAACTAAATAAGTTTTGTGATTGTGTGTGAAAATAGAGAACATTTACAAACTGCATGAATGTTTGAGATTCTACAAAGAATAAAAATATTTGCATTGTAGGATATTTAAAGTACTGAAGTATTCAATTATTAGTATTAAATTATAAGTGATGAAACATGGTGAAATGAGTAAACCTGAGTAACAGAAACTTATTTTGCCTCATAGAATCCAAGAGTAGACTATTTTTCTGCAAACAAATAAAAATAAACTCAAATAATTGTTATTTTCACCATATAAGACTCTATTCTTGCTATCAAATGCACAGCTCGATTTTTAAAATAATCTGACAGCATGACAAAATGAAGTGACATGTCTAATCAGTTTCAAAATGCTTTTTAGATACTGTCTCTCACAAACTAATTAGGCCTCTACTAAAAACTAATTTGTCATCAACATTTGTATAACCCATTATTTTTCAGCCACAGTCTAATGCCACTGACTCACAGGAAGTATTAAAAAGAATCGAAATTCAAGATGGTTCTGTTACCAGAACAAAAATTTTGTATTGTGAAAATGCGTGAACAACGCTGCTTGTGTTACTGCTGCTTCTGCACACATGCGCGTGTGCGCACACACACTTCCAGTCTAACATTAGAGCTGATATGGTTTCTTATTAGCGTTAAGTAGATTAACAGTTGAAGTGACGAGATATCTGCAGTTGAATACGAGTTGATTACGCACATTGTGCAGCACATTTACTGAACTGTGTTTCAGTTTCCTGCATGCTGGATAACGTGTGTGTTTGTGTGTTAGACTCTGGTCATGGAATAATCATCATGTAACAAACATTTATTTCATCAGTCCTGTTCCCTGACATGGGTAGGTAGTAGTTTAGCCCTATCCGTCAGGGATTACATGCACGTGGGGTCCAGTGATAATTTCCTGTTTTATATGAACTACTCTGCAATTTTGTTGCTGTATGAATTGAAAGCTTCTGTTTCTCCATCTGTCTCCCGTTAAGGAAATTACAGACCTACTTTTCTTTAAAAAAAAAAAAAACAACAACAACAAAAAAACTCAGCACTCTTAGAGATGGAAACAGGTTCGTGATTTTGTTATCTCACACACGGAGGAAAAATATAATTTCCCCTGATGCTTGCTGTATTTAACCACTCATTCAGTATGACGTATCAGATATTAAATACTTCCTAAGTCGGGACAAGAATGTAAATTAAATCCTTAAGAAAAAAAAAAAAAAGAGTGAAAAGTGAGAAACGGCAAACCCAGGTATAAAGCATTACTTTTATATTCACATACACACTTTACCATTTCCATCCACCCACTTAGGAACCTCTGTAGTCCTACTACAACTAGGGACTGTGGAGGCCAATAATCTGTTCTGATGATAAATTTGTTTTATACTAGTTAGTTAGTGAGATATTGTAACTAAAAGCACTTCCACTTCCTTAAATGTGCGATGAAGCCAACACCCAGGTTTATTTATAATAACAATAATAACAATAATAATAATAATTTAAAAAAAAAAAACCTACAACATGCTTTAAAAATAAATATTGCTACTCCTGTGCAAATTGTATTAGAAGTAAAATACTTATTTAGACACTCCTGCTTATAAACTAAAACAATCCAAATGGGGGTTTGGAGTCCTCCTCAGGGCTTGAATGCGCTTCTATCCTCATGAACGCTTTAATAAAATAATTCTACAGAAACTAAACACAGACATGAGGGTGAAAAGCAAGGTTTCTTCCAGAGCAGGACAGGCTTGCTCATCTGATATTATAAGCTGATAATAGGACGAGCTTCAGATTTTTGTCCCCAAATAATAAAATTAATTAATTAATAAAAAAATAAAAAATCCAGATGTTTCCCATGTCTCCATGTTATGATTCATTTCCGGGTTTCATTCTCATCACAACTGGCAATCCCCCCCCCGGACATGCTTTGCTTTCAAATTTTTATTTTATTGTATTAATTTCCAGGTTGTTTACATCATCACAATGAGCG
>JAOVVA010000002.1:3385239-3402839 GCA_028565275.1 Leiocassis micropogon | reverse complement strand
TATATTCAGCGCACTTGTAAATTACTGGTGTTATTATGTACAGTAAATGATCAGTGTTGCTCGGTACAGGTAACGCTGTGTTTAACAGGTTGATGTTGAATTTCTCAGTGTGTAAACCCAACACTGCATATCCTAAGCATGCTAGCTAATTACCTTGACTAAAATAGCTTTAACTACGATTTGGTTCTGGTTTAGGTTTAAACATTAAATGTACTACAGGAATATATACTAGTTGCACAACAGTCTCTGCGCGTGAATTAACGGAACACAGTGAGCATAGCTAACATGCTAGCGGCTTTTGTGTTAGCGTTAGCTCTGTTAGCAAAACCGCGCTGCACATTAATATTGTGACATTTATTTTTCCATGTTTTGTTCTTTAGCCTTTCAGGAGTTCTTGTGTTTAAACGAAGCAAAGCATATCAATTAATCCAGTTAGCCTTTAGCTAAGCGCTCCCTCTGGGCCTACGGCGCTTAGCATTAGCTCCCAGAACTCCTGTTAGAAGTCTAAACATACTGTAGATAATGAACAAACCTCTCCGTTAAACGCTTTAACAGCCTCCATGGTGCACTCCTGATCGCTTCTTGTTTTTTTTCTGTACCAGAGTGAATATTTCGGAGTTAACTCTCGCCCTGTGCGCGTCACGGCCCGGGGGATGGAGCTGCAGCAGGCTGAGGCTGCATGGCGCCGAGAGAGAGAGAGAGACAGTGGCTGAGATGGAGGAGACTCGGCGATAATATGGCTGACACTTGCGCGATGTTAGGAGCCGCCGCTAGGGGGCGACGTTTATACTCCTTTATATAAGTAAAATAAAGGTTTTGTCTGTGCATTGGAGGATCCCAAATCAGTCTCCTAAAATTTTGTCTGTATGTATGTCTGTCCAGCCAGATTATGTCACAACATCACGCAAAACTGGCTGGACAGAATTTAATTAATCTTTTACAATCTTATTTATCTGCTTGAAGTTTAACCCGCACCTTAACTGAAATCTTGAGAAATGTTGAGAAAAAGCAATGTTATGAACAGTTTTGTGACTGATTTAATAATCTACTTTAAAATAAGATACTAATAAGCAGCTTGCTCAATGTGAACAAAACCTGCACCAACAGATATTAATTAGAAAAGCTCAATTGAAACGCTGAAGTGGTATAAGAGAATTAACACGCTGGAGTCATTTTAAGACAAAACTTAATGTTTCTCCGACCTACTCAGCTGTGATTCACTCTCTGATTACTGAATAGGAAGTGTATTTGGCTGATGACGAAAAAGTACAATTAGTGTAAACATAAACTCTTCTATATCCTCTCTTTCCCATTGATTGTAATAAGATAAAATGACAGTAGATTAAAAATTTTGCCGTGAACTAGGTACATTTTGTACAATTTCCTAATATTTTGCCACCGACACAGTGGATACCAATATCATATAATGTTGTCACACCAAATATAAAATTACAGTTGAAAAAAAATTAAGGGGTTCATCTTTGTTGCAGGCAGACATGTACATGGGCTTCAACCTGAAATAATAATACCACTAATTACATTTACCCACAAATTAACCCACAAATTAATGACAGCTACAGGAGCAAAACATGACATATGTGTGCTATGTGGAAAAGTATTAAGCTTGGGCAAGACAAAATAATAGGTAGGATGAAGCTACAGAACAGCGAGTAATAATATGTCAAAGTTTCAAGTGCTTGGTTCAAATAACTTTCATCATTGTCATCTGGATAATAAACTGGTCACATAGCACAACGGCGAACTACAAGAAAAGACAGAGCCGGTTGTATTTTCTGAGAGGGCTCAGGTCCTTTAAGGTCTGCAACACTATCCTTCGGATGTTTTATGAAACCATTGTGGAAAGTGTAATTTTTTTATGCTGTGGTCTGTTGGGGCTGTAACATCCAAGTGTCAGACAGAAATAGACTGGACAAAGTAATTAAAAGGGCTGGAGCGGGGCTAGGAATGGAGCTTGACACTGTGAAGGTAGTAGCGAGAAGGAGGATTCTGTCCAAAACACGATACATCTTGAACAATCCTTCTCACCCACTATTCAGTGTTCAGCCAGAGACTGATTACCCCCAAGTGTTCTACAGAGCGCCACAAAAGATCTTTTCTCCCAATGGCAATAAAATTATACAACTCTTCTCTGTAACATGGACACTATAGAGAGAGAGTCACGGTTAGCAACAATAATACAATATTATTACGTATTTGGATAATTTGTGCAATATCTACCAATGCTCTTGGGCCATACCACTTTCAAGTGCAATCTCTGTCTTTCCCATATAACTTGTGCAATACCTTTTCCTTTTCACGTGTACAATATCTAAACTGTATATAGAATTACGTTCAGTGTACAACTATGGATTTACATTTTTTTTGTCTAATTTATTACTCTTTTCCTTTCCTTCTGAAAAATTACTGTAAGCAACTGTAACTAAGTATAAGCAATTTCCCTCTGGGATTAATAAAGTTCTTTGAATCTTGAATTTGAATCTAACAATTTATCATCACATGGATTTTGAACTACTAATTACGAAATGAATAATGTTAACATCGTAATATAATGGATGGCCCCTTTTGTTACCCATCCACCCATCCATTGATCCAGGAACCTCTGTAGTCAAACTAGGGACTGTGGAGGCAAATAGTGACCATTATATGCATTCCCATTTTTACGACCATGGTACATCCTCTGGTCACACACTACAGGCAATTTATGAACAGCAATTTGGCTAATTTGCACGTCTTTGGACTGTAGAAGGAAAACGGACTACCCGGAGGAAACCCACCAAGCACAGGGAGAACATGCAAACTCCATGCTCACAGACTTCGAGGTGGCAATCGAACCGCGAACATAGAGGCAACAGTAATAACCAGTCAGCTACCTTTTGTTGTAGTTCTAGATTATTAAACATTTTCAGCCACATTTTTGAGGTATAGTTTTTTTGTCAATTATAATGTATGTTTTAATGTACCAAGTAAACCCTTTATGCACTTATTTATGAACACAAAAATAATCTTATACATCAAGTCTGACACAGCACACAAGAGCTCTATAGTGGGCACTCTGACTCTGAACACTGTTTTAAACTATATATATAACGTTTATAAATGCTTATTATGCTTACTTTAGGTAACATAATATTATTAATAACATTAAAACCGTATTACAGACAATAAATGAATTAAAACTTTTTGTTTGTTTTACAGAACTAATCTTTATTATTCCACCAGGGGGCAGAATAGAAGTGCATTTTGTTTTCCAGCTCAGTGATTTCACTTTGTAGCTAAAGGTCAGGCTTCTACATGATCGTATTCAATTTCGATATAATACATAAAGTCAGTATTTGACAACACCACCAATCTGGTGCCAGACAATACAGTGCCATACAGTTCATGGGGTTACGATATAAATATGATATTTGTTTTGTTATGATATTTGTTATAGTTTAATTTCAATTCTTATGGCAATTATTTTTTAATAGATAATACTACTGTATCTGCTCCAATCTAATACAATACAATTAAACTTCTTAAGACAACAATGCCTCATTTGACAATAACACTGTAACAATGCCATCATGTCGCTTACTGTACAATTCTAATAATAATAATAATAATAATAATTATTATTATTATTATTATTAATTAATTAATTAATTAATTAAGTTCAATTATTACTTGACATTATCCTCCTCCATTTTTGAGGTAAATATTTTAAATAATTACAATGTACGATTTAATGTACCAAGTAAATATATTGGATATATTGCATTTTTATAGATTTCTTAAAATATTCCCATAAAAATAAAAAATAAATAAATTAGATAAAAATCTAATTACTTCTTAAATTATTGTAATTTTTTGTAAGGCTATACTACTGTATTTCTGTATGTTAGAGTTAAATTAAACATACTGTAATGAAACACTTATACAACAAAGCTCAATTATTAAGCAAGTGAATGTAAATATAATTTGTAATAAAACAATTTACGAATCATGACACTGTAAAAACACTCACACACACACAAAACATGGTATTCATGCAAACATTTAAATCAATTCTTTGACTAATATTATACAATAACGTTAACAAATACTGAACAAGTCATACATTAGACTAATCAAATCAGATCATAGTAACTTTGCAACACATCCAATATTCTTTTTAAAGCAAGTTTATTTACATTAATAAAACACTGAATTAATTCTACACTCCATATTTATCATTTTAATTATGCATAATTTGCCATTGCACTAGCTCAGATCTGTCTCATGGCTCAGAAGATCTTTTACTATACCAGAAAACAGATTCATAAAAAAAAAAAAAAAAAAAATAGAGCTCAGTTTCCCAACCTGCATCATCAGGTTTACATCCACTCAAGGGGCAGAGAGAGAGAGAGCGAGAGAGAGAGAGAGAGACAGAGAGAGAGAGAGAGAGAGAGAGAGACAGAGAGAGAGAGAGAGAGAGAGAGAGAGAGAGAGAGAGAGAGAGAGAGAGAGAGAGAGAGAGAGAGAGACAGAGAGACAGAGAGAGAGAGAGAGAGCTCATTGTGACACTACACTTGACCATTTCTTAATGATCTCTCTGCTTCAGCGCTCTTGGGAAACTGAACGGTTCCTTACTCTTATTTGGAACAGCTGAATAGCAGCAAAGCTAAATGTAAAGTTTATTAAAGGAGCAGCTGAGCTTCGAGCTCATGTCTCAGCAGCAGGACGTTTTACTGCACAACAAAGCACAGCTGATGCTCTTCAGTTCTTACTAATATACACAAAATAACTGCTTCACAAATAAGGACCTGAAGCTGAAGCCATATGCTTGAATAAATAACCAGTGAGTCTGTATATGTGTGTGTACCGTTTATACATGAAACACTTAGCATTTCTCCTCTAAAGCATCTTCACTTTATAAAGGTGGCTAACACTTTCTGAGAAGCATGCAACGTAAGGCTGACATAACCACGTTATAAACCGGTCATGACTGACATAATACTCATTGACTGACAGGTTATTTACTATGAGAAAATTTTTTTTAAGTTTAATGTCATATTAGCTGGCTAATGTTACAAGTTTTCATGGGTTTTATGACATATTGTATACCATAACTACAACAGTTACTCATTTCTGATTGTCTAGCATTTCCTAAAACGTTGCCATTTCTATATTAACAGCTTTTTCACAGGTACTCGACAATAGGTGTGTTACATAAACAATAAAATATGTTATTACTTAGGAAAAATGTATAATCATTGATATGGTGGAGATGTTTATTTTACCTTTTATGGAAGGAGTCTCCAGTGTTAGCACTCACTAACAGCCTGTTTTACTTTCTTGTGTCTCTCCAAAATGACATGCTGCATTTTTATGTCTTCGTTAAGAGAGAAAAACAGAGAGGCTGTTGAGGGAAAGAAGGTTTGTAGCTGCTATAATGTAAGTGACAACAGAATCTAACCTGTTTTAATGTAACTGCAAGCGGACAAAAATGAAATTGTATTTGTGTAAAACACTTCAGGACATGCTGTTAGGGGAAAATAATCCACATGTTACTGCTACATCCATGGTAGCATCATTAGGCTGTTTAGATTAACATCTATCATCTACTCTAAAGCACACGCTAGCTAGATGTCACTTACGAAGAAATAGCATGTGACGTAACATGTTGAGTGTAAACATCAGGCTGTGCCATGACATGGGTTTGACGTGGTTGTGTCAGATTTGTGTAAAGGTTACACTGGGAAGTCATAAGTTAAATAGTGAGTTACCAAAAAAAAAAAAAAAAAACCTGCCAAAAATAAATGGAAAAAAAAGCAAAAGAGCAGCAGGGGGTCAAATACTTCTGTATCATTTAAAAGGTGCGAAATGTGTCAAAGGTTCTTAAAGTGCAGGTGAAGCGATTCTGCTTGTTTTCATACATAAAGTACAGAGTTTCAGATTCCTTGGAGATCTTCACATCTTTAAATGACTTCTGAAAAATGAAAACATTTAAAAACCTGTGTTCAGTTTAGTTATCCATGAATGTGAAATTCAACATTATTTAAAACGATCTACCTTGCATTACATCTTCACCCACATGTAAATACACTGAGCTATAAATATACAACATGCAAATTCAGAAACACTTTCTTGTCATTCTACCATCCTAAATAACTAACGAACAGCTTCACATAATTTGAAAAAATATGAGGTTCATGCTATCAACCACAACCTGGTTAGTCACTAATATAAGTTAAAATAGCTAGTTCTGTGGCTATCATGTTATCCCTTGATAACTTGCACATTTGTTGTGTACATTTGTATGGCAACCTTGTGTTGTGGCATCACAAACTGAGCTCAAATTTCTAAATAAAATTGTCATCATAATATTATTATTATTTTATTTTTTAAAAGCAAACCTCACAAAATATGAAAAATTTGGTAACCTTAATAATAGAATGTTGCGTAGCTTATTAAAGAGGTCCTATAACGAAACATTCCAAATGTCTTGCCGTCCTCTGGTAATTTGCATTTTGGTCATAATTGGTTAAAAGTCGTTCTGCCAGTTTTGTGATGTCACAAATGATGCCACAGTAAAGGTCTTATACAAAATATTTTTATAGCAATAGCAGGTGTGTTTTTAAATGGAAAATAACCCAAGAACTAATTAGAATTAACTTTGTTAAAGAATTCATCCATATAAATCAAGCTTTTCAGACCTTGTCCACAAAGAAGACGGTATTCTTAAAAACATACGTTTTCTACCTTGTTTGAACTCTGTGAGACCATTTTTTAGGGTTCTGATTTATGGCTTTACAGTTAGTGTTTTGTCGCCGCCTACGGATTTGGCATGCTTAGATAGCTTGCTTGAGCATTTACAAAGCAACAGCAAAGACAGAAAAAAAAGTGACAGGCATCCTCAAAAGTTTATTTTTGAATGTTTTTGGGTCCCCACCTGCTCTTTGATGGGCCTGGATCTCCTCCAGACCTGTGAGGGTACGGATGGACCTGCGGTCCTTGAAGGCCACTGTAGGCAGTATGTCCTCCTCATCAGCTAAGCTCATCATTGAGCCTTTGCTCGGACTGGGAAGCTTGATCACATCCTCTAAGGGGAGGCTGTGGATGGGTTTTACATTCTCATTCAGCGTCGGGGAGGACAACACAGATTTCTACAAGACAATGGTAATGTATGCATCAGTAAAAGCTCTTAAGATAAAGAAATTGTAGACAAACTTCTCAATGAGCCTGAGCTTTTTAACATATTATTTCATTTATTTATTATTAGGGATAAAAGACCTGAAACGAATTAGATTCTTAATATCCTTGCCTTGACCAAACAAGGGATATGTTACACTGGGGTGTTTTTTTAAAAGAATAGTTTATAATTCTTTATTACCTTCTCAGCATCTGTTCCTCTTGTTCTTTTCATAATTTCTTCTAACCGCTGTGAAGACCAGTATAAGATATTAGCACATAAAATTACTCTTTGTGTTTTTTCTGTAAGGAGATGAAGATAAGGATGGTTAGCCTGTAATTTTCTAGGATGTGAGATATAAATACAGTGGATGAGGCCAGCTCTCAGTCTCAGTGCTCATGATGACCTACATTCACTCCTGAGCTGATGGCCATCTTACCTTCTTCCTCTCCTGCCGCTCGGTTTCCTCTCTCTGGAATCGCGTCTCTCTCTCCAGCCTCAGCCTCTCGTCGGCTTCTTCTTTCTGAAAGCGAAAGTTGTAAATTGTAGTACAAAGATAGGATACTGAGCTCAGGTTGATTTAGTTAAAGGTGCAGTTTGCAGTCCCTTACACTCACTCACTCATCATTTATACCACTTAATCCTGTCTTCAGGGTCACAGGGGCCTGGAGCCTATCCCAGGAGACAAGGCGGGATACACCCTGGACAGGGTGCCAATCCATCGCAGGGCACACACGATGGCTAATTTGGGAATGAGAATTAACCTAACCTACATGTCTTTGGACTGTGGGAGGAAGCCAGAGTACCCAGAGGAAACCCACCAAGCACAGGGAGAACATGCAAACTCCATGCACACAGAGACAGGATTCGAATCTGCCCGGGAATTGAACCCGGACCCTGGAGGTGCAAGGCGACAGATTTAACTATTGACCATTTCATTGGATTTAACCTCCTTCTTTGTGTGTGTGTGTGTGTGTGTGTGTGTGTGTGTGTGTGCGTGCGTGTTTCACAGAAAACTCCAGACTTCTTTGCAGATTCAGGGCAGAACTATTTTCAGGGCCAGAGAAATATATGTCATAATAAAGAAACTAGCAAGATCCATAACATTGCAAATATCAGGAATGAGTTATGTAGATTATCTTCAAGGTCTAGAGACGATCCTCAAAATGGATCAATCTAAACTTTCTCTGTCAGAACGGGGTCTGTTCAACAGGGTCAGGGGTGGCTCAGTAGTTAAGACACTGGACTACTGACCAGAAGGTCACAGGTTCAAACCCCAGCACCACCAAGTTGTTAGTCCCTTGAGCAACGCCCTTAACCTCAGATGTGAGAAAGAAATAAAAGAGAGAGATAAAATGTGAGTTGCTCTGGATAAGAGCGTCTGCTAATTAATGCTTAAATGTAAATGACTGTGGAGACTCCTTCCATAAATGTCCCTACAGACCACTTCACAACATCAAAGTCCCTGTGCCCGAGCTGTTTCTATAAACATGATAACGTATTATAAAAAGTGTATTAATAGTATTTGTACAGTAGCTGTGCTATTGTCAGAGCTGCTATTATTTCCAAAACAATTCCTACCTTCTGACCAATCAGATTGGAGAATTCATTGTGAAATAGAAGCTTAGAAATATGTGACCTGTTGCTGAAGTCTCCTCTCCTCCTCTCTCTGCCTCTGGGCCTTCTCCTCTTCTGCCTTCTTTTGTTCTTCCTCCTCCCTCATCCCTTTCTCCTTACACTGAGCCTCTGCCTCATGCCTGGCTCGCTCCATTTCCTCCCTCTGCCTGCATTCTTCTTCCTCTCTTTCTCTCTGCACTCGAGCTTGTCGTCTCTTCTGTGCCAGCAGACGTGAAGCCTCCTCAGGGTCTGTGGTTCCGGCTGAGGGTCTGCTCTGGGCTCTGAGACTTCGTTCTAAAAACAACAACAAGGAAGACCAAATAATTAAATATATAGCACTGAGTACAGAAGTGAAGATTTTTCAGCTTGAAGAATTAATAAGAATTGATTATGGGGCAAGGAATTAATCGTTTACAGCTGCAATAAAGAAGTACATGAACCAATGAAACTTGATGTTATGTTGAATTCTTCAGCATATTTAGAAATTATTGTAATGAGAAGATGGATACCAGTAAAAGTGACTGCATTGTTATTACAACATGTACAACACCGCAGTAAACTTTAACATGGAGAAAATGCTGTAACATAACTGACAACTGTTTGTTCTTTTTGCGAACAATAGAAACACGGATTGAAGCTTTTCATTTTAATCTATTGCTGACAAAAATATTGTAAATAGAACTGTATCCAGATTATATATTGTTATATCCAGATTGTACAGTGTACATTTTATACTGTTGGTATTCTTTTTTTTTCTATTCTATTTTACTTTATTCTGTTGTCTCTTAATTTTTAACTTTGTACTGTCCTCTTGCTGCCGTGGCAAAACAAATTTCCCACTTGTGGGACTAATACTCATCTTATCTTATCTTATCTTCTTTAGCAGTTCATTAAAACATCCTCATCGCACTCCACTGTTTAATTCTTCATTGTGACTTGTCAGAAGGAGCGTGCGTGCACTTCCAGATCTCCTGTTATATCTACTGTATCTATAAGAGGAACTAATTTTTCTTCACATTTTGTATATTTTCCGAAATTAAAAATAACTATGAATGGATATAAAGTACATCATGTCACTCATTGATAAAAAAGATTTATAATCATTGGCAAATTGCTGTCGTATAAAAGGAATAAAACAAAATGTAGTTTTAGGAATGTAGTTATAGTTAAAGAAAATAATTAGCAATTTCCCTTGGGATTAAAATAAGATTTATCTTATCTTATTCAACTTTACGGTGGTAACAGTAACTACATTTCATCACAACTGGATCATACCATGTGTATTTTACATCTTGTATTTGACAGGTTGCATCTAACCAACTAGCAATAGGAAGGGGTGCTAGCTCCACCTCCAATTAGTTTGTAACACTAATGCAAACATTGCACCAAATATTCTCTGTTGTGTTCATGCCTTCATGCCAAGTGACCTGTACAGTATATATTGCATTTGACAGGCTGCATGTACTGTAGGTGGCACGGTGGCTTAGTGGTTAGCACTGTCGCCTTGCACCTACAGGGTTTGGGTTCGATTCCTGCCTCAGTGTCTGTGTGATTGGAGTTTGCACATTCTCCCTGTGCTCAGTGGGTTTCCTCCAGTCCAAAGGCATGCAGAGTCAGCTAATTGACGTTCTCAAATTGCACGTACTGTAGCATGTGAATGTGTTTGTGAATGCTCACCTACAATGGAATTTAAAATGGCAATAAATACAGTGGTCAACATTAGCCTCCAAGGTCCCTAGATGACTGCAGGGGTTCCTAGATGGATGCATGGATGGAGGTTGCATGTAACCAATTAGCAACAGGCAGTGAGGCTAGCTCCATCCCTAAACAACATGTACTTATCCAGTAACCAAAAACACCCCAAATTGGAGATTTTGCCCAACAGGCCAAAATAATTAAATAAATAGAAAAAAAACAGCTCAAGGATCTTCTGCCAGAGCTTTATGGATGTGGTGGGAAAATGACTGTATCTGATTCTGTTCTGAATTAAAGCTGTTAAACTGGCTATGGATCAGAAGCTGTTCTTTTCCTCACCATTTGGAGTGTGAGGGCATGCAGGAACTGCCACAGGTCTATTAGAGTCCGGGTTCTCCTGAACCTGTCCATCACACCCAACATCCTCGCGCAAACACACAGCAGCTGACTGGTCACGCTGAGGCTGATGTGAGTTGTTGGGAGGTGTGTTCCCCTCCTCCGGACCTTCCTCTTCAGGCAGAGGGGGCAAACACTCCTGACTGGGGGACACTCTCAAAGTCTCCCGCAATCTAGTAACACAGAGAGAATCTGTTTATTATCTGTTAAATCTATAACAGCAGCTCTGACAGTGTTATCACACGTTTACACTGAGGCACTCCTACTCATACTGTACACTTTTCCATAATAACAGCTCGTTCACAGCGGGGTACGACGTTTAAAAGGATTTTTAAGGTGTGTAATTGTTTTTGCTAAGTGAAGCCAAGTTAGCAAAAGTTAGTTTGTTGAGATGTTAGACCCATTTAATGACTTATGAACTTTTGAACTTATTTTATGAAGAAGCCTAGCAACAAGTATAGCAAATATTTTAACAGAAAATCTTGTATAAGCATTAGCTGTAGCCTGAAAAACAATTGATATAAAACGTAGTTATATGCACATGACACAGGTATAGCGGTTACATGACAAACAGGTTCACTTTACTTCTCGAGCTCACTACCAGGCAACAACCAATCACTGATCACCACTGTTCCCACTAGCCAATCACTGATCTCATTCTTTCCCACTAGCCAATGACCAATCAGATGATTACAGTAACTCTGCTTCCTCTCACCACCTTGTCACTGATTTTTCATGAAGCTTTATGCTTTTACATAAGACATACATTACATACCCTGTTAGTGAGGATATTGTTTTGTTCTCTGTCTCTGATGTGGACGTGACTTTATCACAGGCTGTCTGAGACTGCGGCTTTTTCTGTTCTCGTCTCTCAAGATATGAGCCCTGAGAGACCCACAACACACACACACACACACACAAATAGACACAAAGAGCTTTCACTACATTACCAGGTCAGTGCATATTAATAGTGCTTAATAAGCAAATGCATAAATCCCACCGGTTTAAAGGTTTGATGGCTGCCATTGATCATCCCAGGCTTTATGGTCTTGCTGCGTGCTGATGTTCCAACAGGTTTCGCAGCACTGCTATTGGTCACAGTGTGGCATGAAACTGCACGTCGACAAATATGAACAACTGAACAATGGCAAAATAAGTTTTAGGTGTTTTAACAAAAAAGTGAAAATGAGTGAAGGAAAAGAGGACGAGAGAAAAGCAAGCACTAGCATTAGCATAGCTGCCTTACTTGCAGTTATCTGTAAATCTCTAGGCAATTGGATTTGCTATTTTTAAAAAAGCAGTTTGTTATGGCTCTCAGAGATTGCTGTCACCTTCTCCAAACCAGCCCACTCGTCTAGTCAACTATTATTAATTGCACCTTTAATCTTTTATCTTTAATAATCTCTCCCAGGTTACCTTTTCCCTGCTGTCTAAAAGATACCCAACTCCCTGAAAATTGCTCATTCCTTCAAAAGCTGTCATTAAAGAAGGTGATACTAAGCAGTATTGTTGTAACAGAAGGTTGAGCCAATTTCAGGACCTTAATAATGTAAAATAACACTTTTCCTCGTCAGCAAAGTCATACAGATATGCTTCTAAATTGTTCTTGATATGCTTCTTAAAATTCCTCAGCTTGAGAATTGTTTTTATAATTATAAACTGCATCTTTAATACACTCTCTCCAGTTACCTTCTCCTCTGGACAGACATACAGCACTCCTGCTCCTGGCTAGATAAGAGATGGTAGGGGTTTGAAGGCGATTAATCAGGTTTACCTCCCACTGACTAAGAGAGCGGCGTTTAGCTGAAGAGGAGCAAATCACAGACATTTAAAGCAAAAAGGAATGTATGAGGTTAATAAAAAAAAACAAGCAGGAAACCAAAGAGAGAGTTTTTAGCTCTTTAAAGACATGCACTTGCAGAATTTTACCATTTGTGTTGTTCTTAGTATTGCACACTCTCCTCTGTGAACTTCTCTGCTTGGCTTTCTGGCTCCTCTCCATGGTCTTCTGCACCACAGACTCGTACCGTTCCTGAGAGAACACATCAGACTCTAACCCACTGGTCTCTAGGCTAAGCTTTGAGTTCTAGTCAAAGCTTAGTCTAGAGACGAGAGAACTGTAATCGGCTCCAGCAGTAGAGTTTGAGTCATAATATTTATGTAGAACATTCATGTTCATGTCAGCACCTCAAATTATAAATAACCCCAGGTAAATTACAAGTCATAAAAATCACATGCCGAAGGCCAGGACCTGATTGAAACCTTAAAGATTCTACATCAAAATCTATAGTAGCAGACATAGAACCCTGTGAAAAAGCTAAGAAGTACTTCATGCAAAATCATTCAAAAGCCCTGTTCAAGATGCTGTGTGTCAGTTACTCAAAGTAGCACCACTGAACCTTTAAATGATTATGTGTTGAAACCCTTAAAAGTTCTATCTAATGACCTCTGTCAGAGCAAGAGTTCCAAGAAGAACACTGAGCTGTTCGAAGAACACTTGAGGAACACATTATTCAACTACAGTTGGCGCAGACTCCAAATAGAACAAAATAAACATTTTTAGATAAAAAAAGTTACTTTTAGGCCATTAAAGCATTTATTATCAGGTTTATAGGGAGGAACACAGAACCCCGTTATAGCAGCCAATAAATGCTGAAACCCAGCAAATGTTTAGTTAAACATAAAATCATTCTTTGTCAAGTTCGTTGGAAGTATTTGTTTAATCATTCTACATAGAACCCTAAAATACAACAGCATTGCTATTACACAAAGTATTCCATTCAGAACCTTTTACTAAGCTAAGGAACCTTAACCGTTCTGCAAGCCCATGAGGAACCCATTTTTCCACTAGAACACTCTTAGGAAATTGCAAATGGCCAAACGCTCTTAGGGGAAAAACAGCTTAATTCTGGAACGCTAAATGATTTTTAAAGGTTCTTAGTAGAAACATACAATGGAGTATGTCTTTAACAAAAAGGGATTCTAAAGGGAGCTTTAAATCCATTCAACTCACTCGGTCCTCTCTGAGCCTCTGTCTGCGTTTCTCCTCCACAGCATTCCTCCTTTTCTCCTCCCTCTGCCTTTGCTCCTCCAGCTTTTTCCGACGGTCCTCCAGGTGTTTCTCATAGAAGCGTCGGGCTCTCTCCTCTCTGGCCAGCCAGCCATGCTCTCGTGATGCTAAACACAGCCACAAGCAAACCGTTGGCAAAAAAAAATATGTAAAATAAAATTATTCCAGAAAATGATACTTGTGGAATAAATACCCAGCTGTTTGAGATGCTCCTCTCTTCGTTCTCGAGCCAGTCGCAGTCTTTCATCTACGTTCAGTGCGTGAGACTCTGAGGAGTACAACTACAGTCACTCGCTCTTATGTTCAAGATGGAATAGAACATACAAAGGTTGATTGATCTGTTTATGTGGAGCGTGCAGTAATTTCAGCTTAGCATCCTATTGAGAAAAAAAATCAAGAAATGTTTGGATTTGTTATCAGCCATCACCTACTTGTGCCACACAATATTGGGTAGCGCATCTATGTTCCCATGGCCTTATATTCCCAAGTTAAAATTTCTGTTAGCACACATTAACTCATTCTGTATCATTCTGCGTGGTTTTGGAGGTCTCTAGAAAGAAATTTGTCAATCAGCTAGAGATCTGGGGAAAATCTTATTCAGGCTTCATTATGTGCTGCATAGACGAGGGGAATATGAGGCTCTGGGAACATAGGGATGATCTCAATATTGTTAACACTTGAGTATGATTATTCCAGCTCTACCTTCCTTAAACCTTTTAGTTCAGCGATGTAAGATAAGATTAATATAAAATCAGGCACTTCCTTTACCTCATTATAAAACATAGCATGTTGATAAACAGGTGATATGACCCAAGTTAGCCTGTTTTCTGTGCTACTACTGCCGGTTTGAGTAGCATCGTTTAGCTCAAGTAGCTAGCATAATAAGTTAAATTGACAGATTGTATTATGTTTTCAAAACAAAACTAGGAAAATTATTTTAGATAGGTGATGAAAGTTCACATGATTAAGATTTTACTGTCTTTCGCCAACTCCTCCAATGATCTGAAACACAACATTGGTCTCATGGTTAAATCCTGCTGCAGACTCAGTCATATGCTCTCTCTTATCTGATTTGCTAACTGATTTTAGATTTTTTATTTTTTTTTGCCAAGAGCTTTCCACAATTTCTTCTTCAATTTCAGGTGAACCGTATAAAGAGGTCCATTGTGTCACTGCACCACACCAGCCTTACAATCTGGCCTGAGAGAGATGAGGTGAAGGAGGACAGGAGGACACCAAGCGTGATGGTCAAGCACGAGATGATTCACACCTGCAGCAGCATTTCCGTTTCTTTTCTGGTTACTGATGTGAGTTGGGGAAGAAAAGGTCCGGCGCTTCTGCTCTGGTTTGGACTTTACATCAAGGTTGGATCCTGGAAAACAGCATCGGATCAGATTCCTTAACTATGTTGACGGTTTCAGACCTTTAACATTCATGAAATATTGTAGTCACAAAATGACTGTGTGATTAATGTTGCTAACTCCTTATTTTTAGGTTTTTCAAACCACTGATATATGATTTGGAAAAGTCATCATTTTAACAGTTTCAATCCGTAGCAAATTACATGACATCAGGAGCTCCCCAACTTAAAAGTATCTAAAAACTGATTAATGCTTTACTAAACAATGAGTTGTTCATCATGGCGCACTGCTGTGGTAAGAGAGGAATAAAGCACCTCTGGACATGTAACACAGTAACTCATCAACAATACAACACCTCATTGTTGATTATTTTTCTCTAACATCACCATACCGGGTGTTTTATTGCGTGGTTAGTAAATACCTAACATGAGTTCTTCAGACATGTTGATGTGGTTTAGGACACAGTCAGACTTTCTGTCACCTATAAACATGAACATATCGTAATTCGATTAGATTTTGGGCATTGTGATTTTTGTTGAAATTGTTGATTTAAATTATTAGCGCTTATGCTTATTGTTTTGAGGTATTGTTGTTTTATTGATTGTGTAAATGCGACGTATCAATGCGATAAGTACAGCGCAATATTTTTTCCTGCCAATCTTCTGTTTCACACTTCAGAACAGTAGGTGGCACCAAGCAGCAGATTGAATTTTCTTTAACAAAAATTCTTTAAGGTTTGTAAGTTTCACAGGAATGTAATCAGTTTAAGATCTTTAACAACTAGCAGGCTGATGTTAGCTGTGTCCCAAGCTGAGACTGAGACTATTGTGTTGCTCTCCAGCACAGCCCAGGGCCTGAAGAGAAAGCTACAAAGACATTATTTGTTTGTGCTGAGAGTGTGTTTGGGGGACGATGTGGGTGAGGCGACAGAACCAGAGCACCTGACTACGGTTCCTCCTCTCAAATCTCACATGAGCGATATTAGTACAAAGCTTGTGAGAAGGGTATGATGATCTTTGGTGTGTGTGTGTGTGTGTGTTTGTATGAGTGTGTATGTGTTTAAGTGTGCATTACATAACAGAGAGCCATATGATTCCGAGAGAACCCTGGGTAATCAGTAAGTTCATCGCAGTCTGGGACGGTACCATGTAAAATGGTGACACAATTCTGTACTGGATTTATTAATTAAACATCCTGAGCAACACACATGTTCCAGTATACATGTAAATGCCATTGACACAAATATCATCTGTAAAATAAATATGCCTTATGAGGCTTATGGGTGTTAAGCTGCTCACCTACCTTTCATCTTGTCTTCCTCTGGATGGATGGACAGTCTCGGGAGTGTTGCCTTGCCAGCCTGCATCCAGATTCTCTGCTGCCCTGCCAGGCTTATACATGGAGCTGGCATTATGAATGTTACACCCTGATTCTCCTCTGTGCTGTATCCGCTCAAGGATCTGTGTGTGTGTGTGTGTGTGTTTAGGGAGAGAGGGAGAGAGAGAGAAAGGGATGAGTCTCTCCAGCTTGGGCTGCGTCCCAATCCCACTCACCATGAAGAACATGAATCTATTTTAATTTGCACTCTTTCTCTTTAAGAGTTAGTATCGTTCACGTCATCAGAGATGAGACGCACACACACACACACACACACACACATGCACACAGATGCTCCATGGGAGTTACCAGAGCAACAGTGAAATGTCAGATTGAAAGTGTGTCGACATGATGCCTCCCATCTGTGTTAATAAATGGGAGGATAAATATTATATAATAAAAAAACACATATAAATAATTTTTTTTAATTGCATGAACATGGGAAAAGCTCAAAACAACAGCTGATACAAGTGAATCTTCAAATATAATTAGCAAAAAAAATGCAGCTACAAACTATAAATATGTAAAATAATAATCATAACAATAATAATAATAATAAATAACAGTAGTATAAAATTCCAATATAATCACAGGAAAATAATTAACTATGGGAAAAATTAAATGCATATTTTTTAAAACCTGAAAAAAATTCAGTATATGCAATGTTAAAGATGTGATGCTTTTTGGAATGTTTTTGCACATCCCATAATGTGTCTCAGAGTGCACCTTTCTCAAACCACCACTAGATGGCGCTCCGGATCACATGACACAGTGGTGATGACGTCATCACCACACCCCCGGGCTTTCAGTTACGGTATTTACTCTCAGCATTATCTCAGTTTTATATCCTTTAGATTAATACAGCAGAGTGAAAAAGTTTGCACCCCCCCCCCCCCCCCCCCCCCCCCGG
>JAOVVA010000002.1:3367022-3385139 GCA_028565275.1 Leiocassis micropogon | reverse complement strand
TATCTCTCCCTCTGTAAATTAAAAGTGAAAGGGGGCGTGGTTTCAGAACATGTATGGAATAGGATTACAATACATTCGCATGCACTCAAACTGTGCCGCTTTGGGCCGGATAGCCGGAGAAAAAAGAGCACAGAGCCAACAATAGCGTTCAGCACAAAACCTTTATCAGCCTTATTTAGTGTCACAAAATTATAACACAAAACATAAAGTAAAAGTAAAGAAAAGGGTAAAACAATAGAGCGTTTCAGGGGGAGCAGCACAGCTGAACTTCTGCTCTGTTCTCTCCTCCTCAGCGGACACGCGCAGCACCTCTTAAAGGGCAACAAACATACATAATGTGGTCTACAACATAGTAGTGGCCGTTACAAAACACGCTCTTTGTCGGCGGTGACCGTACGATCAACGCACTTATCTATCTGCGTAAAAAAAAAAATGCAATATTATGGTTTCCGTCATTTTTTAAATAAATTTACGTACTGACTGGGCCGGCCACATTGACCAGCCGCCCACCGGGAAAACGCCCGGTGCTCCAGATGGCCAGTCCACCACTGATGGAATGTTTGAACAAAATTTCGAACATTTGAACATTTAAACAATATTTCGGTATGGTAGTTGGTCCTTAAATAACACAGTGGCTTAGTGGTGTGCACCCTGGTTTGCACATCCAGGGTCTGGGTTTGATTCCCATCCCATCTCTGTGTGCATGGAGATTGCATGTTCTCACTGTGCCTGGTTGGTTTCCTCAAATAATCCAAAAACATGCAGATTAGGCTAATCGGTGTTCCCACTGAGTGGTAGTAGTAGCCTTAATGTGGGTGCCCTCTAGTGACAGGGAGGAATTGAAATCGACTAAATTTCTAAGAAAATCGTCGTTCCCAAATTGCCTGTAGGATTGGCACCCCATCCAGGGTGTACCCTGCCTCCGTGCCCCCCTCGACCCTGCATATAGGATGAAGCGGTATAGATGATGAGTTGGCCCTTAGAATATGAGAATATGGGATTGTATTCAATCAATTTATTTACTCAATTATTCACACGTGTTTCTTCAGAGCAGACTGTTTTGAAGTGGACACTACATCATCGTTCTGGGGTTTGTAATGGCCAACTTAGCTGTAAATTTTTGTCATTTCTCCCAAATCATCCGCAGTTTCATATCTAACTGAAAGCAATGAATACTGATGTTACTTTCACTCATTACTACATCAAAACAGCATGCAACATCACACCTGCAGATCATTGTCATAGATTAAAACAAACATTCTTTGTAATCATCCAAGTGAATCTACAGGAATGTCGTTTCACATGGCAGCCACTTCTAGCAATTTTGCTTAAAAGGTTTAAAAAGTTGACATCAAGCAATTATTCGTTTTAGACATAAGTTTAAAAAAAGGCTTTCATACTTGTTTTGCAACTTAGAAGAAACAAAGTTTTATATATGTGTGTGTCAGAAGTGGAAGAAGCCTAGACAGACTTGAATTAAGGGAATGACAGAATGGGTTTAGGGACCGGCAGGAAGAAGATCGTCCATGAGTTAACACAGGTAAAGACAAAGTCCAAAGAACAGAGGACAAAATAGGGTCAAATGCCCAAAATAGCAAACATGAGAGAAATAAGACTTGGTAAACTCAGGTGTGAGCAACTGAGCAAATACTTTGCAATGAGATTGAGTACAGAGTCTGTTTACATAGAGTGGAACTGATTAGAAACAGGTGTGCATGATTAGACCTCAGGTAAGTGTGAGCTTGGCAGCGTGATGCAGTGTTGGGTCCTAATTATAGTCCATGGTGAGCATTGTGGCCTGTGATATTTTGTGGGTAATGAATTTGAGGCAGATGATGACTGTTATAACAGATAAAAGAGTTCAATCAAGGAGCAAATTTCTTTCATGGCAGAGTAACAAGTCCAGTTTGTCTTGTGCATGAATCCACAGCTGGTCCTCAGGGCCGTAACCCTGTCAATGGGTAGTCAATGAGGTGCTCCAATTTGCCCCCTCTGTGGTGTGACTTCAATATTATTTGTTTCTTGATCTGATAAGCTGGTTGTCCATCAATGAGATGAGGTGGAGAGAGGACTTGGAGTGACCAGCTTCAGAGGGTGAGCCAAATTATCTGCACTCTGGCTGTAGAATGTATAATTAACCTTCATAATTTTCAGTACACTTTGTCCATCTATCAACAAGTGAATCTTTGTACTTGTAGGGTTGCTTTCAGACAACCAAACAGGTCAAAGTCCAGTTGCACAATACTATAGGGAGGATGCTTTAACACTTGAAAATGCAGAGTATCGACAGTGTGGGGAGAAGTGTGCAGACGTGGATCATCATGCACGTCCTCTGCGTTTAATCCAGAGTTTAGACTTCAGCTCTTCAATAAGTGTTTCACTATAATGAGCACTGTTGATTGATAAACATTTTATGATGATGTTTCAGTTCTGGCCCTTGAGAATCCCAGAAAACTGTAAGCATCAATTTTCCTGTTGACTTTTGAACCTTTTCCATTTCTCCATTCCATACTTTGCCGTTTACTCTTAGGCTCGTAGTGATGAATCCATGTCTCATCACCAGTAATTATTTTATTTAAGAAATTTTCACCTTCCTTAGAGTATTGGTCCCAATTTTGTTTGCAGATATCCAAACGCTTCTGTTTATGTTCTGCTGAGAGAGCTTTCTGAAAAATGAATCTGTGCAAGCTGCTCTTCTTTCGTGCAAATCACAAGTGGGGCATCCATTTTTGCTCACACAGCAGTTACAAATGACAAATAAAAGAACACATCAAGATAGTTTTTGAAAATTTTCTGTCTTTTTGCTTGTGCGAGCTTGACATAAAAACTACAGAACTCATTTTAATGGGATTTTCACAGGTGTATTTGGCTGAACTTGAAGTAACTTTTAGACTTTGTTTCTTTGAGAAGGTATGCTCATTTGAAATTTAAGTGAAAAATGCCTTTATACCATAAAAAATCGACCTTATATATTTATTTCCTTCAAAAATTAAACAGATGGCGTTGTAATTTTTTTAAGACCAGTGCACATCTGAAAAATAAATGCATTTTAAATACTCATTTTAAATATTAAATAAAATGACAAAATAAATGCATGAACTACAATGATATATAAATTATAATATATACAATAAATTTGCAAATACTACCTGAATAATAAATAAATGGATAAATGAAAATAAAATGAAAAATGTTATACAGTATAGTATATTAAGTGAAATTTAAATCTTTACTTTAAATCTTTACCCGTCTAGTGTTTAAAATATTTTCCTTTTTTTAAAATTTGTTGCAAAAAATGTTTGATTAATATAGTTATTTAATTGTTTTAATTAATGATTTATATAAAAAAATAATATTCTTGTCACTAAACCTTTACACATACCCTAGTTTACAGAGACAAATTTCCAGCTTCATAATCTAACTACACAAATGTTGTGGTGTGACACAAAACGTGTTCTCTATCACAGTCTAGTATGTGTGTATGTAAATAACGTAGCAAGGGAAATGCGTTCTGTAATTACAAAGAACACTGATAAGAGAGAGGGAGGGAGGGGGAGAGAGAGTGAGAGAGAGAGAATGAGCGAATGAGAGAATGAGAAGGGGAATGAGGAAGTAAACCTTTTCAGTAAGGTGTATAATACCTGTGTATGAAACGCACACAAACTCAAACTCTGCTGACCATCTTATTAATCCGCAGTGATATCCAGGACACACACATGGACAAAATGCTCTGCTTGTGATTCAAGAAAAAGGTCGAGGTTGAGAAGGACAGCAGCAGCGTGGTGAGCATTTCAGCTTGTACGTGACTTCATATTCTTTTTTCTTTCAAATGAAATTAAAGACTTGGTGCTTAGCTAGTCATGTCACATTTCACGATTACTTTTTATGATCTCACTTATTTATTTTTCCAAAGAGTCATTGTTAAACTTTAACAGGATTTTATGATGATTTTTTTATGATGACGTGAAAGTGATGCAGAGTAGAAATATGCTTATGTCAGGCTCTAGGAACCAGTTCCCGGTTTTAATTGCAGCTTTGGGGTGGGGCTGAAACAGCAAAGCTGAAACTTAACCATCACACATCATGAATGACATTTTTATTCCTGAAATATATGTAACTGAACGATAATGCTAATGTCTCCAAATAATGACTGTGCTTATATTTTCTCCACCTGGTAGAGTTTGAACCACCTCCATAAAGTTTTCCATCATTACATCACAGCTTTAAACCCTCTCTCTCACTCTGTTTCTTTCTCTCTCTCTCTCTCTCTCTCTCTCTCTCTCACACACACACACACTACCATTTCTTTAATGCATGAGTTTCACAAAGTAAATTAGCCTCAAATGAAATTGATTTTATGAAAGTGAGGATTTGAGGGATGCACTGACACACCCTGGACATTTACTTTACTGAAAACCTCTCATTCAGGCAGCAGACAAACCCCAAATAATGGCACAGTGCCAAGTCTGCGTTCTCATCCTTTGTTTAAGTAAAACTGCATTACACACTAATGTACTTAGCCAGGACTGTGCTCTCCGCCCAGTGATCTGGCCCATGAGTTGGACACACCTGGTCTAGCGAAACAGGTGATGATCTAGATCAGAAGTACATTCCTGTAGTGTTCACCTTAACATCATCTGATTGTGTGATTATGATTTTTCACAACAAAATGTCACAAAATATTGTGTAACATGGCTGAAAGACTCTACATTATTTCTGATCTGCAGTTTATAACCATGATGAAGGTAGGGTGCAGTTAAACTGTTAAAATATTAATACAGCTGTTCCTGGAGCAAGAGAGAGTTTATTACTTGAACAAACAGCATCATGAAGGCAAAGGAGCTTTCAAAACAAGTCCGGGGCAAAGCTCTGCAAATCAGGATTTGGTTATATGTTGTTTAAAAAAAAACTATAGAGAGACTATTTAACAATCCTGACTCAATAGCCAAATGTTAGTGTCTGGGTACAGAGCAGATTTAGACAGAGAAGCAGCCACACTCAAGGCTAAAGCTAAGAACGATGCTAACGCCACCATGCTTCGCTGTGGGAATTGATTGTCCTTGAATGAACTTTTGGTATTACAAATAATAAAAAAAAAAATCCTAAGCCTTAAATTCACAGATCAGAGATTAATTGGCCTGCTGCATATAATATTTCCTTGTTCAAGTCATGTGCGAGGATTTTAACTAGTAGAGAAGTGTGAAAGCACCCTGCTATTGTAGTGAGCTGATTTAAAGGTGGAATATTTTTTTTAGTTGTGAGGTTAATTTCTGGTTATTTTGTGAGATTTATTTCAATTGGCATTGCCAAATGGGTGTCACAAGGTGTTATCCTGGTGCTCCATCACTCCTTGCTCTCCTTTACCGACAACATCTCTTAATTGTCAGGAACTACTTACAGAACAACTGTGCAGGCTTTATAATAACATGATGTGATTATTAATTCAAACATTATGTAGTCTTTTATGTAATGTATGTAGTAAATACAAATTATTGTGACTAATTGTTATTACAGGCTTCACAAACAATATTAGAGATTAATTCCTTAATGGCTTTAAGGTGGGGTTTTTAATCTAGTGATGTTTACAGTAATCATCTTAGACATTGTTTAAAGACATTGTTTCACTGAACAAACAGATCCTATGGCTTTGTTTTACACTTTTCCAGCCCAGAATTAAGCTCAGACCAAAGGCTTGCACAGCTCGAGCCCATTTTTGGATGCGCAAAAGCAGCTGAAAGGAATCTGGTTGCTGATCAGAAGACATAAGGAGACACAAGAACGCAGGAAGGTAGTGAATTGTCATTATGACGATAGTTTTTACTGTAGGACGCAGGGAGCACCAAGAAGCCCTAGAGTTAAAATGTCTTAAAGTGGAAATACTGAAACAGGGTACAAATACAGAGTAATTAATTAAGACAAAAATGAAGAGCTATGAAAATTCTGCATTAGTCTAAAAAAAATCTAAAAAGTAATCAAGACGGAGCACATCAGAGTTCTGTAGCAGGAAGCATCATCTCACAGCTCCAGGTTTTAGTCCTGAACTCAGGTTACTGTCTGTCCCAGCATCCATACTGGTTTCCCCCAGATTCTCCAAATTAGATTGACGTGCTGGGACAGGCAGGGGTGTATTCGCACCTCCAGCCAAGTGTTCCTGGATGAACTCCAGATCCAGCACACACCAGAGATATGAATGTAGAATTAAACTAGAGAGCTCAGCCAAAAAAACTGGGGGCAAAATGCTAGTAGCTGAAGCGGCACCAAAGACAGGTGGCCAAAAGATAATGAAAATAAAATTTCCTCGCACCAATTAGCTACTTGAGTATTTAAATACCTCAATAATTGCTGGATAGAGGGGTAATGTGTTCATTATGAGGTGTGGTGTCTCTAAAATTAATCTCTTGTGTTTTCTAGAACCGGCTTTAGAACCAGAATCATGGCGCCCATCTACATCGCCCCTCAGACATGGGATGCACTGAACCTCCCAGGACTAGCGTTCCTCTCCGTGGTCATCCTCTTCATCCTTGCCATCACACTTCTCGCTCTCTGTGCGAGCTGTCAGAGGTGAGGGCCTTCGTGTCTTGTTGTCCTGAACACTCATGGGCATTTCATTCATCTGCTCTCTTTACAACAACATTCCAGGACAGCACGGTCAAGTTTGTCAGCTCAAGGAATTTGTCAGGAATTAGGTGTGTCCAGGCATACCACAGTCTGAAGACAAGAGCCACATACATGACTCACTCCTCCTGCAGTGAATGGAAAACCAATAAATAAGAATAACTAAACATAGTTATGCTGACAGGATTAAGAGTTCAAATGAAGTTACATTTAAGGATTTATATAGCCTCAAATAAGAGCCGCAGTCTTCCACAGCAAAGTCTCACTTAAAGAAGTGTTATTTTTACTAATTGCATAAAATGAGGAAATTAATTGCATTAAATACTTGTGATATGTTACCTTCATACTGTTTTACTTACTATTAGCTTTTAAAAAGCATCTAAGCAATAAGAATAACTATTGGCACCCTTGAGAGCATAATCTAAACTAAACATTACATTTTCTTTTTTTCAGTTAGTAGTATTGGTGATTATTGGTGCAATAAACCAACTAATATAACAATTTTAATTTTTTTTTTCTTTTAATCACTTCATTTTTTTTGTGGACAGTTTCCAGGGCATATCCTATTCTTTTTATCCTCTTCTTGTCTCCTTTGACCATTTCACCTTTTCTTGGAGTATATAAGAGATTGTGTCCATGTCGCATCACTGAAAAAAAAACTGAGCTTTTTGGCTGTTTAGCTGCAAACTGACAACGCCAAGTTAGCATTTCAGGTCAGAATATATTACCAAATGTCAAGGAGAAAGGGAGCACAAAAGAAATAACACAGAAAATTGTTTAGCAGTTTTTCTCTGTATGTAAAAAGATGTTGGGATTATAGAATGGCAAATTATGCTTTTTTTTTATTTTTTTTATTAGTTTATAGTTATATTTAATGTCATGGAATATCCCTAAAACAAGTTAGTTCCTGTTCTCATTTAAGTTATAGCAGCTATAAACAGTACTTCGTGTGTGTGTGTGTCTCTCCTTCTCTCTTTCTCTCTCTCTCTCTCTCTCTCTCTCTCTCAAGATCCAAAGGTGCTTTATTGGCATGACAAATATTTACATTCGTATTGCCAAAGCTTATAAATTAGGCACAAGAAAATAACAGGAGAAGATAGTAAAAAAACAATAGTATAGAAAAAAGTAGTAATAAACAAATGTATACAAAATACGTAAATCTCTCGCTCTGTAATGGTATAAAGTCCTCTGGCCTGAACATGATGTATAATTATTTTTTTCTATTTTTACTCATTTCAGGCTTTAAAATGTATCATTCTGGAATATTTATTTCCAAAAAGAAGCACAATTCTCATCTAATGAAATGAGACTGTTTAAAGAAAATGTATTAAATATATGATAAATAATTTTATTCATTTTTGTCATTTTGACGTTTTTCAGATCTATTTTTTTTTTAAAAAAAAACTATAATTCTAAGCTGCACTTACAGATTTTTCTGTAAAGTGTGCCATTCATTTTGGCGTTGGTTTGAAATACAGTAAGGTGATTTTTATTTATTAATTTTTTTTAAATCCACTTGGAGTTTTAATAGTATCCTGTAGGGGGCAGTATAGTATTTCCGTGAGTCTTAAATGCATTTGGGCTTAAAATTATCATTTTAGCCAGTAGAGGGCAGCCAAGATTTGTACGTTTGTTTGGGAATTGCATACTGTAATATAGTTTAATGAAAATGACAGCATGTTGTTACAAATGTAATAAAACAAAATACATTTATAACATTTATGCTAATGAACATCAGTTCCTTTTGTGGTGTTTAACAGACGATCATTTTCTCTGGAAAGCAGTAGCAATCCCTCAGTAGAGAGGAGCACATCCACACTGGTTCGAGTTGTAAGTAAAGCCCCAATCTAATTTTATCCATTTTATTCTGATTTGCTCTCAAAAAGGTTTTAAAGCTTGTAAAATATGTGAACAGGTGAACCCGATGACTAACGAAGAGAGTCCCGCTCCTGAAAGGAGTAAGCATTACAACACAGCTGTACATTCCTGTCTGTAACTCTGTCAACACTCGTATGACCAACTGACCAAACATCCTTTACTCTCTATCTCACCAGATCTCGCCGTGTTACCCGAAGAGCTGCTTGGCCCGAATCAGCAGTTCAAAGCCTGGAGGAGTCACACATTAGGCATGTCTCTGTCCTTCCACACATACTGGCATGATAAGAATAATAATAATAATAATAATAATAAAAGAAAAAAAAAAGTCACTGGTAATGCGAGTTTGGTTGTAACACAGTCTGAGTTTCTGGAGTGGGGGGAGGTGGATTTCCCCTGGGAACTCCTCCCACAGTCAATATTAACTTGGTGCTAGTGTTGGTCAGATTGATCAGAGTTGGCTCTTTGCTACTTTTGCTGGTCTTGACTAAATCTTGCTTCATACACAAGCTAAGCATAGCAGAGCAAGTCGATCTGGATAAGAGCGTCTGCCAAATGTCGTAAATGTAAAATAAGATGTAAGAAATAAGACGGCTATTAGAGAACTTCTTACCAAAACTGTTGCATTCAAACACTGGAGTAAAATATCAGTTAAGGCAGTTTTCATTAAGGTTGTAATTTTACACTCTCCTGCAGATTGGAGTCCGGGGGGGGGGTGACTGCAAGATTTTAAAGTTCACATAATTTTACATATTTAGAGCTTCATTTATAAATGACTAAGATAAAATTCAGTAAAAAGTGTCTCACAAAAATGGAGACAATTCAGGACACAAAGGACACAATTCAGACTTCTTTGTTCCAAAAGCGTTTGTGGTAGAAGTGTGTAAATTTGTTTTAATAATAAGTAAGAGAAATGTAAAAATAGATGATTTATTATATATTTGTAACATCATGGTGTGTTTTTGTCCTGCAGAACGCAACACGCAGACAGTGGTGAACGGTGGCCCAATTTCCCAGTAGGGTGCTTGACGATGAACACTTCGAACTCCGGTAGTTTAATAATGTTTTGACGCACATGAGCATGCAGTACATAGAGCTTCTGTCTTTGATTCATCAATGCTCTCATCACTAAGAGGAATGCCATCATCTATCCTGGAATTGAGTCTCGAATTGTGTGTATATATGCTCACTGAAAATGCTTATCCTGAAAAACAGACAAATCCTGTCTAAAATAATAACATCTTGCATTCCTTGTTGTTTCAACACCACCACTTAGCACATCTGTGAAACTGTTGGGGAGAAGAAAGTTCCAGAACTATTCGTGAGTGGATTGCAAAATTAATCTGTGTTCTACTGTATATAATGACCCACTGTGCAACAGGGTAGAACTTCTGGCTATAAGACCTGAATGATCTCGATGGTGCAAATATTACAATCACAAGTGAGTAATAACGTAAGAGTTCTAGCAAGTATAAAGAGTTCTAGAAGTGTTCTAATTTTCTAAAGGGGTAATACATGAAACCAAATGGGAAACCACATAGAAGAGGTTCCTTGAACGAGGCAATCCCTTTGAGGTGCTTTGGGATAGAAACTTTTAGAGTGAGATTTCTTCACAATCAAGAGTCAATTTCATGGAAATGCACTGATCCATGTTTGTATTTCAGTCCTGAAACAATAATTTGTAATTGTACTGTATGTATGAGGTGTAGGTCATGTGTTAAACATTATAAAACTGTATGTGGATGTCTGATTTTACTTGGTGTTGGGAATCTAAAATTTCTTAAATGAAGTTTACACAAAGTTCAGATAAAATTCAGAGTGTCTGTATAAACTGGGCCACATTTATCCATCATGTTGAGTAATTTAACTAAAATTACAAATTCCCCCCACAAAGATTTCCCTGATTTTCTTCATACGCATCTGCATATGCTGATGAATGGCAATCTGATGTAAATAATTTTTTTTTTAAATAGCTGTAAAGTGCTGGTACATATATTTAACCATGTACACAACATACCATTAAGACAAAGCTCACAGAGAGCTGAAAATGACAAAATGGCAACTAAATGCTAAATATTCCAGCAACGCAGCTCAGCCACTGCAGCACATACTGTATATGTGATGATATGGTGCCATTACTTTTTGCTTAAATGGAAAGTCTGATTTATGCTAATTTATACATTCATTATTAGTTTCGCAAAATGTTAATTAAACTGGTGTGTAGTGGATGACAATAAGTGATGTAGACGCCGTAATTCATTTATAAAATCATATAAAAACTCATTGTTAATTATACGATTTGAGAACGATCAGGCAAGATTTAAAAATTTACTCAAATAACTGAGTGTGGCTGTTCACACAAACTTGTGCTCTAAACTAACTGGATTTTCATGAATGCCACATTTCAAACCTGCTCGTATTTGGAGTGATAGAGGAGGCCCATTGTGAGCCAAAACCAGTTAATCAGTAACCACTTTGCACTGCTTCATGCATAAGTTGTGAGCCGTTACATAACCAAGGAACGCTGTGTGTATCTGTGTGACTGAAAATATGCACATAGTTAACTCTTTGTAAACCCTTTTCTTTTCAACTATTTTATGTGTATATACCCAGGATGTTGTAAAAAAAATAAATGAGAGATAAAACATTGATGTTCATTTAGATTTTTTTTCCTCACTTGGGGGAACTCTGGTCTCAGTTGTGCCTCAAGCTAAAACTGTAAACTAGATGTTCAATGAAAGCAGGACAAGCAGGCTTCTCTAGCTATCCGTCAGTCATGTTTCCTGTTACTACAGAAAACTCTCACTTACGCTCGCATTGAGGTGTTATAGGGTACTTGTGTGTTTTGGATATTATTAAGCCTCAGGTAACATCCAATAAATTTGCTGACTATACCTTTAAATGTAATAATGTTTATTACTTGTAAAAATGATTGTAGGTGTGGATTCAATTCCCAACCATTGCCCTACAATTCACTTACTAGATACAGGACATCCTTAGTGAATCTGGTATAAGACCTGTGCCAGGTCAAATAGTGGATCGAATGGACTGCTGTGGCAACCCCTTAATGAGAGCAGCTGAAAGAACGACTCTTATAATAGTTGTCCCTCGGGTAAAGTAAGAGTGTAGTAAGTAATCTATCCTTTTGAGGCATTTTCCTACAGCATCAAGCTTTTCTTCTACATCAGCTTATTATAATAATCTGGATACAACCACTAAGGTTTTTTGATACAATTAAAACATATAAAATCAACTTTGTATTACGATTATTATTATTATTATTATTACTACTATCATTATTATTGTTGTTACATAATACTGTGTTTAATACTGTTGCCTAAACTATCCAGGGTTGTAGGTTTAAATTCAGTTTGCATAGCCTCCCTGTGCTTGGTGGGTCCTCAAGGTTTTGGTTTCCCCCAGGTTCTGTAGACTGCTGTAGGCTGATCAGTGTTTCCAAATTTGCTGTAGCGTGTGCCCATCCAGGGTGTATCCCGCCTTATGTTCTGAGTTCCCTGGGATAGGCTCCAAGCCCCCTGTGACTCTATAAAGGATAAGATTGAAGATAATGGATAGATAGATTTTCTGGATAGTTTAAATTATTAATATAATAAATTATTTTTAAAATGTCAAGTGAATTTTTGTACAATATAAATACATTTCAGTTTATTATATGAATCAGGGAAACAATAGAATTATTTTCTGATCAATATACAGAATTATCAGTTTATTATATTCAACTCTCTATGCCCAATAAACTGAGCATTGTTTTTTTTTCTTCCTCGAGCTGAATTATAAATCAGCTGGGTATTTAATGCAATATGTACTATTTCTACAAAACTTACAGTACTGTACTCCAGGTTCATCTTTCTTCACTTCCTATTTTCAAACCAACTTTATAAATAGACAGAATTCCAATGCACAATTACCTTCCTCTCCACCTGTTAGTTAAAGAGTGCCTCAGGGATCAGTTTTTGGTCCCCCTATTTTTTATAATTCATACTGTTGTTCATTGATTTACTCTAATTTTTGCATGCATACCACAAATGTAATTTAGAATTAACAGATAATGTTATATAATAGATATATACAAATACTGATATAAATAGGTGGTCCTTAAAAAAAAATGTGCCAGAAAGTTTCTTATGGTGTCATTGAGACTACAGTTGTATATCAGGACAGGGATCCCATGAAAGGCAACACAACTCTTGGGTTTTTATCTTATCCTGCAGGCATGAATGAGCAGTCAAACATAAAGCTCAGAGGATAAACAAAGACTGTATTTATTAACAGGAACATGTGGTGCTGCATGATGTATTTATAACATCATTGGTAACTGTTGTATATCATAAACTGGTTTATATTTTGGGAAATAAAGCCAGCTTTCATGCAAATTGGAGTGATGTAGCTGAGGAACTGCCAGATTCACACTCTATACGACTGACACTGCTGATGTTTCTATATTTTTTCACATGTTGACTCAAAGTCACATTTAACTATGAGCTCTCAACATGTTTTAATGTAATTATGGTGATTTTACCATGTAAAATGGATTCTTCCAAGTTATCTTGTTCACTTTTCTGATGTTAGTTAATTTACTAAACTTGTGTAATATCCTCATTGCGATATCGCTGACCAGGCTTTTAAGTAATAGGAAAGATGCTTAAACCTGTGGTTCATGAACTTCCTTATTTGATTACTGATATGATTTCCTTTCATGCGGTCTCATAGACATGGCCCTCAAGGGGCTGCATTTTTAATCAAAATATAATTACATGATTTCTGGCACATATTTACAAATGGCACATATTTCATACAGGCTACTGGTCTTTTTCCCATAAACCAATACCAGGCACATTTCAACATGCAGGAGACCTTTAGATCATATGTCAGAAAGTCTTTTCTTGGGGTCACAGATGTTTAAAGTGCCATATGTCATTATACTTTCAAATGATTATTTATGTGAGGCTAACATAACAGACATACAGAAATTATATATGTAAAATACATATATAATATATAATAGTTGAATAACTATGCAAAACAAAATAATGTTTTGCATAGTTATTCAGCTATAATGGTGTTAATAACAGATCAACATCACCCTTATTATTCCTTAGTATTTAAGATTAAACAAATGCAACTCATGGTTTGTTGAATCCCATTTTATTTCATGTCTTTTGTTTTCTTGAGAAACAGAATCAAGCAATTAGGATTGATCTACCTCATTCCTCTAGCTACTAACCATCTCACTACACTCTGAGCTCAGGGATATTGAGGTGACAGCTGATAAAAATCCCAATAGAGAAATAGATCTGGTTTTATGTTGCTGGATATAATGATATTTTAATGAATATCAGTTAAACTGTTATAAATTATAAGTATACGTATTAAGATAGAAACATTGATTGATGTGAAAGCATTAGTACATCACACTCCATACTTTATAATTAATGAGCTTGCACAGTGATTTCATTTCAGCACATTTCCTTCTCCATGTCTAAAATTAAGTCCTGTTAACTCCACTGCTTTGAACTCTCTACCTCTACATACATCTTTGATGGTATAAACTTTTTTTTTCTGTTAAAGAGATACTCTAGAGCTTCCCAACTTAATCATGTGCCTATGATTCCTATTCAGACATTTAAAAAAACAAACAGAAAAACAGTTTATTCCAAACACACATAATGGAAGTCTAAAGACAGCTGGTTTAAAATGATGCTAAACCACACTGTTTACATAGTTATGATGAAGATGTTTGCACAAAACAGACATGAGAGAAAGTCCAGATTCTCAGTAAGTCATTTTGACACACAGACAGGATGTACACAGTGACATCATGCTAAATTAAGTCATCATATGTCAGTCTTTTTTTTTCAGAATAAGTCATTGTGGGCAATTTTTTTTATTTGGTGAAAGTGTTTTGAGAAAATGTACAGTATAAGATACATGACAGTGACAAAACAAATAGCATGAACTTATTTAAAGAAGAAGACTTGACAGAAAACATTATTATTATTATTATTATTACTAATAGTGGTATTAGTATTGTTGTTGTGTAAACTACTCTCTTTAAAACTGAAGGGTAATGTCCTACCTTTCAAAAAGAGTTCTAAGGAAAATCGAGAAACTTCTGTTGTGTGTTCCTAGAGGGAAAAACCTAGTAAGAAGCAGCCCTTTTAAAACCTAAAAGGCAAATGGATATGAAAGGCTGGGGGTGGTGTGGTCAGTAAAACAGTGTCATGAGATTTTATCTGAAGTGGAGTAATGGTATGGGGCTGTGATTCATTCATTCATTCATTCTATTCTGTTCATTCCCGCCCTGAAATTGTAGAATCTGTAGTTAGTAAATTAATTTGTTTTCAGGTATGTTGATTGTTTTGTATCTCAGAAATTAAAGAATTATATTTAAAGTTTGTCTTGTAAAGCTTCTTTGTGGAAAAACATCAAGTTCTTAAATACAAGTGTCATAAAACTTGGTAAGGACACAGTGTCCCAGGACTTTACTGCTTTGCTTCCAGTGTCCAACCCCTTTGCTTCAAAACTGTGCCTGTTTCTTTCTCTGCATTAGTATGAGGTTGTGTGCTATACTGTGTGAGGTTTGCTCCTGGTTTTAATCTTTCAATCACTTCACCTCAGGGAAGCCTTTTTAGAATGAATCTTTGAAATGAACTACAGGATCTACAGGACTTGCAAATGTAGTGACTATTCTTGGGCATTCAAACCTTTTTTGGAAGTTTTGTAAACGCCCCTCACTCACCTGAAAAACAACCTGATTCAATCAAAGAGTAAAGGAATCGAATCGCTTTGATGTACTGAACTAAATGAATCGACTCGGTAAAAGGAAGCAATTTGTACACCTCTTGCAATATCGTCGTCATTTTAATGTAATTATTATGAGCAGTAGCAAGCTAATGCTAATGTAGATTCGTTTAACCGCGCGTGCACGGAGTCCCAGGGGGCGCGCGCGATGCGACGCGCAGTGCGAGTTGCTCGTGGAGCCACGTGCTCTTCTGCACGTACATGTTCCATTCTTTGCAGAGCACAGCAGTTACTCATCAGCGCGCACGTAATAGCCGTAAACTGGGTGTGCGCAAGGAGGCAGATACCAGGCGGGTAAAAAAAAAAAAAACACGACCACTTTAATTATGGCAACAACAAAAAAAAACAACCAAAACACAAAGTCCTCAGTTGCTTACATGCATGACGTCACGATGTCGTCCCCAAACAAACAAACAATACGAAACACGCATACACACAGTGCATGATAGCAACCTCTGGCTTATACTTCTATTTTCTGTATAAAAATACATGCAGCTTTCATCGATCTATACTCTTTATCACGTTTGGAAAAACAGTGCAAGGGGTGGAGTTGTTGGATTTCTGTTTACGGATTAAGGATTTATGGAGTGTGTAATTAGAAACCTCACTGAGCTATGCTATGGAGCAGTTATGTAATCACTTCCCTGTTTCCTCTGCACGCGTGCTGCACTGCACATCTCACTACAGCTCACTACAGATCTGAACATGTGAACAACCAAATCTAGTGTATATGCATGATTAAAGTGCAAACCTGGCATTGTGGCATAATTCAAAAAAAATTTAAGTATCTGGCATGCTGTGGCATGCATTTGTGAGTGAAAATGCAAACTGGTCTGCCATTATGCAGGTAAATTGCGAATTCGTCTAGTTCTATTTTATGAAGAACTACTCTGCAAAAAAAAAAAAAAAAAAACTTTGCCACTGTGACCAGTGCCTCTTGCACCCAGGACCATTGCATTAAACTTGTTTCGGAATTTAACTTTAATGCATAATACATCTCTTGCAAACTGCAGCTCTGATACATGATTGTTAAGTAATACGTAATGAGTGATAAATTAATAGAAAAAAAAAGCTAAAAACTAGTATAACCGCTGCTTTTTTCTTCTCAAGAATTAAGTTCAAAAATAGGTTTGGGGGCTTGAACAATCTGGCAACCCTTGCCACCATTCTGGCGTAAACAAGTCGGGATTTTAGGGCGTGTGTCTTAAGAATCGCCTTTCAGCCAATCCCAGCTCACATCCTGCCCACATGGCTGGGTTGTTTACTACAAGAGCTGGAGAGAGGATCAGATAAACCCAGGAACTGACTCAAACCGGCATCTACAACACAATACACACGACGCTCCAAAAACACACTTTTGTACTGCTGAAGACAAAGTACTGAGGATTACACAACTTTTTACAGACAAATTGCATGAAAAACATCAAGATAATGATATGTACTAGCCATACATTTAAATGTGCACGTGATTATTCTTCTTCAAAAGCAAATACTAACTTGCGATCATTTCACCAGCAATGTTCTTTGTGCACTTTAGTGTACAATATGTGAAGCAGAAAACAATGTTATAGGATTTTTTTTTATATAACAGCATTTACACCACAGCATGTTAAGGAATGAAAGTTCATACTATTTATACATTCACATTTACGTTATAATGTTGTGCATGAAGCAAGTTCATTCCTGATCTCAGTTACATTATAACAGCTAGGAAATGTAAACTCCTCTGTCCTGAAGATATCGGACGTTATTAAAGCACATTTACCTTTACTGTAACAATGCACTGACACTGAAGACTCCTTCCACAAATGAAACATTAATCAAACATTTCCTTACAGAGTTGCTTAGTTACCATATGAGAAACCGTAAAGCATAAAGTCCACAATTCTGAAAATATCATTCATTCATCAATATTCCATACTGATTGTCCTGTAGTGGGTCACGCGAGCCTGGAGCCTATCCCAGGAAGCTCAGAAGATATGGTGAGAGACGCCCTGGATGGTCACACAGACTTACTTAATTACACACTAAGGGCAATTTGGAAACCCCAGTGGGCCTAGATGAAATTCGAACCCCAAAGCTGGAGGTGTGAGGCAGTGGTGTTAGATGTTTATCCACTGTGCCCTTTCCTCTTACAAAGCACTGATTGTGGAGACTCCTACAATAAATGCTGCAAGTTTTATTGTGTGGAATAAGAAGCAAAAACATTGTAAATATTGTGCCCAATCAAAAAGTGACAAATTAAAAGATTCGACATATAGTTACAGTCAAGATATTTCCTATAACAGAGCAATTTACCATATTAATTATTATACATAATTAAATAACAACACAACTATGTTTTAGATTATGTGAAAGATTTGCAGGACACTCCATGTTAATGAGTAGTTACTTTAAAAACTATAGCATATTAACTTTAAAACCCAAGCAGCACAGATCACTCACTCATTATCTGTACCGCTTTATCCTGTATACAGAGTCGCGTAGGGCCTGGAGTCTATACCAGGAGACTTAGGGCATAAGGCAGGGTACAGCCTTGATGGGGTGCCAATCCATCACAGGGTACACACATACACACCCTTACACACTTATTTATACACTACTGGCAATTTGGGAATGCCATTAGCCTAACCTGCATGTGTTTGGACTGCAGTACACAGTCTGTGGGAGTACACCGAGAAAACCCACAAAGCATGGCAAAGAACATGCAAACATCCTGCACACAGGTGGGAATCGGACCTGGATCCTGGTGGTGCAAGGCAACAGTGTTAACCATTAAGCCTCTGTATACTGTATGTTAAAAAA
>JAOVVA010000002.1:3347288-3366074 GCA_028565275.1 Leiocassis micropogon | reverse complement strand
GCCTTGCTGGTGTGTGTTAACAGGCAGGCTTCAGACATCAAACTCATTTTTTTTTAGGATATGTCAGGTAGGACGAAACTTATCATTGCATTTATAACGTATATTTTACCACTACCAGAATATGGGAAAGACATTCCAAATATGTAGAACCTTTACATATTTAAAAATGAGCAAAAGCAACCATTAAAACATTTGTTCATGTGTAATTGTGACCCTGTGTGACCTATCTTTACATACTTTTGCTCAGTCATGTTTGTATAGTTGGTTAAATTGAAATAAATTTACAGTTCATCATATTGCTTTTTTGGGCATATATGCCACACAGTCCTGAGCCATATATGTTTATTTAAAAAGCAAACTGCATAAAAATAATGGCATAAATAAATAAAATGCAGGGAGTTTTAAAGGCACATTTCTTAGAGCTGCAGTTAGAGAAAATTAATCAACAACCTCTGACTGTGCAAATGAGCTGAAAGCTTCCGAACGCGACAGGCTTCATATTACAAACGCATGCGTCAGAACAGAAAAGTTCCCAAGCTGAAACGTATTAGAGACACACACCCACCCTCTGGTGCACGCCTCCCAGCACGCGCTCCTCCAACGATCCGGTGCGGGTTTTCTCACGCGCCTCCGGAGTGCGCTTTTGGAAACGTTTGCGAGTCGAAGCCGGTCAGAGCAAGTTCAGAGTGAAAAAAGAGGGGGAGTGTGATCTGGAGGAGACTACAAGCAGGTACGCAATTTTCATTCAAAAAATAACTACGCTTTAGATTATAATTTACCCGAGTGCGCGCGCGGCGGTGCGTCTCAACGAGCGACGTTAGCGGATTTGTTTGGAGCGCGTGCGTGTTCTTTCTTTTTCTATATATTTGTATTATATGACTGAGTGAAAGTGTGTGTTCTGAGTGAGTGTGTGTGCGTGTGTTGGGTTTGGCTTCGGGGACATTCCTTTAAAGAAAAAGCAAGCGCGTGCTTCGTGCATTCGTGTGAGAACTTTAAACCGATATATTTCTAAAAAAACATTAGCGCGCGCGTGTTGCATATAGACTTGCAAACACGCCTTCTTTTCACACACGGATCTTTATCAAACTTGTACTCCAGTAGCCACATACAGGAGAGCCACTGCAAGTAAACAAGGTACGGGTAAGAGCCGAATCTCTGTGTAGACTACTGCATTGTGTGACGTCACCCATACATCGATGACGTGCGCGGGTTGTGTGAAATGGTCAGTAAGCGCGCGCGTGATGGTGCTTTGTTTGCCTTGATCTCATCTTTCAGGCTTTAGAACCTTTACAGTGCATTCAAGGCATTTCCTGTGGATGATGGATGTAATACAGCTGGAGATGAAGTGACACATACACACACACTCTCTCTCTCTCTCTCACACACACACACACACCCCCCACACACACTTAAATACTGCTGAGCTTTGCAAATGTTTGTCCAAAATATATGAAACCTGTGCATTATTGTTACTATGGCTACTAAGCTATTATGTTTCTATATTAACCATACAGGCTGCTGCAAAACATAATTACATTTGTTAGAATCAGACATTCCAATGTTGATAGAGTTGCTCAGGGTGCAACAGGAGGAAACCGCTGAAAGTTCTATGGAGATCACATTCCTTCATGAATCAGCCTTTACTGGAATCATGGAAATTTAAAACCAGCTTCACATCAAGCTTCCCCAGTGCCTTTCATTGTAATGGCTTTTAGGTCTGAACCTTCCCTTCTTATTACGCCCATAATGGTCAGAACTGTAACCAGAACCACAGGAGGCTTCTTAGTATCTGGGTGTCATCTTGTGGCAGCCCACCCTGATCTTCTCTCATACAGTACGAAGTTTAAAGAAAGGCTGCGAATTTTAACACCATCCCTTGGCCTAACTGTAACCGTTAGCACTACGTGAGTCTGCTCATGTGAGTCTTGGATTGCTGATCATGAGATTGTGATGTCACTGTCATGTTTTGACTAGTTTTTGGTTGATGGATTGGTGAGTCACAGCGTAACACCCGGTCTTTCAGGATTTTGCATCATTTCGTGTAATGGTGTTTGAGTAGTTTGGCCAGTGAGTAGCCACATGCCTGATTGGCGCCGCCTGTGTCAGGCTGTAATCAGCGTGGGTTTGAGGGTACAGTTAGACTTTAATTATCACATTGTGTCTCGTTTTATAGTGTAGTATTTTTAACACTACTCTTACCTAATCAAATTTAGTCACCTGCCGTGTTTCTCAGCAGCAGTGTGGAGTAAAAGTCGCTCAAGGAGCAGTGTGTAAGCACTTATACTTCTTTGATAAGTATGGGGCTTCTGTTTAGTGTTTAATGTCAGCAAAGCATCCATCTTGAAGAGTGTTTGTTTGTCCTGTGGCTTTGCTAAATGCTGAAGTGCTGATACTTGAGAGTTCTTTTATAAATCTTAACATCTCCTTACTGGTATCTATATGATCATCCAAACTACAAGACCCTATGAATGAGCTGTTACTGTAGAAGCGATAACATATTTAAACCTGTGATTTGCAGCTCTGTTACTGTTACTGCTGTCGTGTTAATTCGAAAGTCATTTGCATGTGTGAGACCAACCACAGGAAATGTTTCTCTTTCTGTTTCCTTTTTGCAGATTTTCTCTTGGTTCAGGAGATCTCCTGCAGGAGTAACGATGGAGAAGGTGCTACCAGTGCTACCGAGGAGCAGGTTAGGAAAGCGGTCTCCTCTGGGAGCCTTGGTGTGCAACTCTTCAGGAGAGGGACTTATGGACATCAGACATGGAGACACAGATGGCGCTCCTGTGATCTCCGGGATTGGAGCAGGGGTCCATGGTGTCCATAGGATTAAACTGTATCCGGGACAGCGGGTAAGCCAGAGCGAGGGCGTGTAAAGTCTAAAAGTAATGTTTCATTGATTTGCGTTCAGTTTTATAGGATAATATATGATGTCTCCTAGGTGTACGTGCATTGCGGAGGACATGAGCGTGCTGGTGTCGTGGAGCAACACAATCACGTGGACAATGAGGTCTCCATATTCATACAGCAGCTCAATCAGCAAGTGCACCGGAAACTGGAGGATGTATGGTTGACCCCGTCAGGCAGCGTTGCTCACACCGTGTCATCATCGATCGATGTGCCAAAAAGGTTTGGTTCTGTTATTATCAGAGAATTCATAATGTGGTCTTCTCAGCTTGGTTCTGATCTTTTCTGATCTTCTGTTCAGGAGCGTAGAGAGTGCGGACATGGACGAAATCATGGCTGCTATGGTGCTGACCAGTTTGTCTTGCAGCCCAATGATCCAAAGCCCCATTCATGAAGAACCAACTCCAGGTTAGCTGACTTCCAGTGCGGTCTTGTTCTCCACGTCATGTATGTTTTTAAATTCATGTTTAACTTTGTTCTCAGCATCAAGTAGCAATGGGACAGACAGCACTGGGAGCGAAATGTCTGACGGTGGTTACTGGAGCTGTGACCATGGAAACAGCAGTCCTGCACCGTCTCCACCTGACGCAGAAGCAGACCGCACCCCTCCTGTCGACGATGGCCTGGACATGGAGATGGATCAAGTGTTGTTTGATGAACCAGCACCGAGGAAACGCAAGGTATAAATGCGTTTGCAAGGTTGCTTATAGCAGGGGATTTATCAAATGTTTGTTCTGTGTTGGACTAACTGTAATTCTACCTGTTTTATTTCATTCAGAACTCTGTGAAGGTGGCGTACAGGTGCCTGTGGCCCAACTGTGGCAAAATCCTCACCACTATAGTAGGCATGAAGCGCCACATTCGCACTCTTCACCTAGGGTAAGTAATGAGCAAGACAATTATTCTGTTTGTTTCCACAACAGGAACATTTTCAGAAACCTTTTCAGTACCCATTGTTATGTCTGTTTCATAGTTTCAGAGTTGGTTAGATAGTGGAAGCAGAGCTTGCTGACTAGTCAGCGACATGTGACAGAATGGCCAACATTAAAACGAAAACTGTTATTCAAAGGTTCCTTGGATCGATATGGGTTCTTATCTTGTTAAAGTGGTTCTGCACAAAGTCTTCTTCATGTTTGTATGGTATTGTAGTTTTCTGTAATATTCACACCCAGGAATTGTGGGATTTCTGTTTGAAAAGTGTTCACTTTTAGTTCCTTAGAAAGTTTGAGAACTGCACTAGAAACTTGTATTTACTTATTTTGAAAGGTTTTAAAAAGATTTCTTCTTCTCATGGGTGCACTGTACTCGTTTTCACTAGCAGACAGAGTGACCAGGAGCGTTGCCAACGAGAAGAAGACTTCTACTACACAGAGATCTACCAGGATGTGGAGCAATCGTCTGCGCCGGCCGGCTGCGGCTCACCTTCCAGTCTGAGCCATCAGAGATCCTCTCCTTCAACTCCTGAGATTCTCCAGCCCAGCCCACTCAGCCAGTCGGCCCCCAGCAGCTTCTGGCAGGTCCACTCCGAACACTCGTACCAGGTAGGTCATATGACATGAGCATCTCGCCATTAGGGCTTTGAGATAGATCAGGCATGGACACTATATTACAGTGTTATCATAATAATATAACAGCAAACTTATTTACTTGCTTCACATAAAAAAAAACACACCATGAGTTTTTGTTCAAAATTTTGCCTCTTTTATACCATATAAGTCAGACTGACTGTGGTTAACCCCGGGTTTCACAAGCTTTGGTTGGGTTTTGTTGGCTTTGTTCTAGAAACCCAACTCATTTTACGTAAGCAGCGTTTCAGAGGAAGCATTTCTAATCTCAAACCCTTACGTCAGCAGATGTCACGACATAGGGCTCCCAGGTAGAAGGCAAGAACCAGCTATGACTAACCTGAAAGGATGTTGTGTAAAAAAGTATAAATCATTGCGTCATTTAGTTACAGAATGAAATACCAGAATTGCATAAGGACTCTTGGTGGCATGCTGTGTTGGGAAAATAATCAACTCCTCACCATTGTCTAAAATGAGTTACTTCCTCTCCTTCTTAACATTATAGAAGTTTTTAAAAAACTTCTGTAATGTTAAGAAGGAGAGGAAGTAACTCATTTTAGACAATGGTGAGGAGTTGATTATTATATATATGTGCAGCATCTGGTGTACATGTAACTAGAAATGTGCCGTTATCATAAAAATTATATCCTATTAATATCATTAATACAAACCTGTGATTTGCAGCTGTATTGCTGTCACAGCTGCATTAAAATTCACAAGCAATGTGAGATTTAGGCCTAACAAATGTTCAAGCATGCAAACCATTAAATGTCCTAATGATTGTTTATCTTTGTGTGAGAATCATAACTTACAGACTCTCTGGCATATTTGTTGTTCTAGGCTCCGCCTCCTGTTGGTTTGACTCTGTGCAAAACTGTGTGTGTGCCTGCCCCGCCTCGCTGGACGCCTCTCGTCACGGCACACCAGAGCAAACAGGTCAGCCTCTTCTCCACCAGGTTAACCTTTCACTGGAAACGTGTTGAGAAATTCTGCCAGGGTGTGGAAGTACGTGCTCAGCTCATGACGTGCAGATCGAGTCTCTGCTATGCAGCTTGACTGTGTGTGAGTCATTATGACTCTTGGTGAATGTAGTGTTGACATGTGCTGATGTGCACGGTGCAGGTTTTAGGCAATAAACAGGGCACAGTGTAAAATCTCAAGTAGGAGGAAGGGTCAAATGGACTGTATTATTTTCATGAAAGCTGGTTTGCCTTTGTTCTGTGCTTGCTGTACAACTCTGCCATCTAGTGGAAAAAGGATCAAATCGCAGGAGCTGGATTTATTTATTTGTGTAAATATATGATAGGTATTTAATGTACTTATACTGTGGTACAAGATGACAATTACTTCAAAAATATTACGGCTGTCTTCTTTACCTTTTTAATCACTTAGTGACTCAAAGTAACACGACTTAAGCGATAAAATGTTTGATTTTGTTAAATGAATAATTAATGAATCATCAGTTTATTTATTGGTTCACTAAGGTCATGAAAATGCTCAAAGTATCATAATGTTGTCTGATATTTTGTCCCGTGGTTGATATAATCTGTATTGCGGTTGATGTTTTGTGCTGAGTTGGTGTTTCTGTGCGTCTCCAGGCCACTCCATTTCGTCGACGTTCCGTCAGTGTAGGAGAGCAGTGGCTCCAGAACAACAGCGCCCCCTCCAGGCCTGCACCCCTCGCCAGCGTCTCACCTCCGAGAAGCCACTGTGCCACACGGTACGTCTGGTTCATCCTAACACTATTTTTAATTTTTTTTATTATTTTAAGAAATATCAACAGGAGGTTAGGAAATTGTGGGCATTGTCGTAATTTCTTTAATTTAATAGCTGTTTTGCATAGTTTTATTTTGGTGTCAGGTATTTTCTTTTTATTAAAGTAAACCTAGTAAAATCCATCATGCTTGGGAATAGGTGTTAAAGTTTTTTTTCCCTGAAATTATTCTGAGATTTATAGTGGGTAAAAAAAATCATATAAAGAGTAAATTAAACAAAATTGTGAGATAAAATAAAATAATTATTAATAAAACAAGAAATTTCTCTATATAATTGCTAAAATATATATTAGTTTTTTTTTTTTCTTTCTTTTTTATTGTTTGAGTCTTTAGTCAGTGTAACAAATTAGGTGCTATAATATATTAACTAATATAAATGTGAAAAAGCAACACTGATGAATAATTATGTTTAGATAGCCTAGTGTAAGGTTACTAAGCAAAATAACTTGGCACAAATACAGTAATACAGAAAGCACATCCGGCGTAAAACCGAACGGAAAAAAGGACCAGCCGAAAGGCTAACAACAACAACAACAAGAATAATACAGATATAAGCAGAAAAATTAATAATAGTAATAAGAGGACCAGCATCATCTACCTTATTTATTAGTTTGCATGTTGTTTTTTGCACTGCCTGTTATGCAGTGTTATTTTACTGAGTTGTGAAGGTTTTCTTGTTTGTTCTCGTAACAGGAGGGTGCGAGGAGAGGCTAAAAAGTGCAGGAAGGTGTACGGTATTGAGCACCGCGATCAGTGGTGCACGGCTTGTCGCTGGAAAAAGGCCTGCCAGAGATTTTTGGACTGAAGTCGGTGCTGAGCTAAGCAGCATACAATGTAGAAGCTGTGGGGGAAAAAGAGCTGGTGGATCAGCTACACTGTGGTGGAGGGAAACCCAATGAACAAAGTTTTTTGTTTAAATTCTGGACATTTTGTGTGAGGCGTTTCTCTATATGGTGCAGCGTCCTCACAGTGGTGCTGATTTGGACTGATCTATGCTACACCTCGTCTCTCTGCATCAGTCTTCCCGGGGGCCTCGAAATTGTCCTGGGCTCCATCCAGTGCTGATTTCTTTCTTCAACAAACAACAGCCATATTTTTGACGGATGCAGGATAGTGACACTGCATATGGTGATGATTTGTTTACCGTGAGAGATTCGCAGTCATTCCAGAAAACCTGACCGTCTTTCTGTTATGTTTTTTTATTTTAAATTTTTTTTCTTTTTTTTTTTTTACTGAGAACTCTCCTTTTTACGGAAAGATGTTATGTTTGTTGTTTATTTTTCAGGGCAGGAAGTGAAAGGCAGCTCGACGGTGAAAGTGATTTGTACGGACATGCTTTAAAAGCATACACGCCTTTATGTTTATGTATGCCATGTATACCAGCTAATGTGATGTTACATGTTTTATAACGACAAACAGAACAAAAAAAAATTTTTTTTGTATTTAGAGTTGTCATAACTGTGATTGCGGTTATGATCCATCTCTCTCTACCGCTGTCTCATATCTTACGTGTGTAAAACATTTTGCTTTTTTTGGTTCTGGAAGGTGAATGTGTGCTACATTACACTATCCAATGTCTCTGGTCACAGATTTAAAAAATCGTGACCAGTGTCGGTATTGGGAATCAGTGTTGATTGCTTTTGTGCCATTTCTTTTTGGGTTAATTGTACTTCTGATCACTCCTGTTATCTGTTCAGCTGCACTACATTGACCTGTATAAAGATCCAGAATTAAATTGATTATAAACATGCTTCAGCATGGATTTGTAAAATTATGTTGCTAATGACACATTATGAAAAGATCATTCAAACTTACGATTGTGTCAAAAAAGAAAAGAAAAGAAAAACCAAAACGATAAGTGTAAACTCTTGATATTTATGGGTCCAAGAATTTGATTCCTGGTTATTAGCTTGACCTGTTATGTTTTGCCATTTTAGTAGTAACCAGACCATCATATCTGAAAATTAACAAATACATGATTATTATTATCAGGATTTATTTTAAAAACCAAAGTCTAAAAATTTCATTTAAGCTTAACAGTTAGCACCTGTACAGTATTTTGCATGAAATGACTAATTTTTCTTTATATTCTGAAGTTGTCATTTTCATGTTTTAATACACTTTCTATCTAAGTCAATGTCTCGTTTTTGACTTATTTTTACATACAGAAAGCACATAGATTAAGTAATAATAGCAATAATAGCATTACAATGACACATTATGCAAAAGTCTCTGAAGTCTCTAATATGTTTTGCGACATCTAAGAATTTAGGAATTATTTGCCATAGATTCTTTGTTTTTCTTTTTGTTCTGTGTGTGTTTGTTGCACAGAAGGAACTCAAAGATCCTTCACTCATCGCCTATACCGCTTTATCCTATATACAGGGTCACGGGGGGCCTGGAGCACACATATACACTCACACACTCATTCACATACTACGAGCAATTTGGGAAAGCCAATTATCGTAACCTGCTAGTTTTTGGAATGTGGGAGGAAACCGGAGCACCCGGTGGGCACCCACCAAGCACGGAGAGAACATGCAAACTCCATGCACATGGACCCAAGGAGGGAATCGAACCTGGACCCCGGAGATGCAAGACAACAGTGCTAACCCCTAAGGGGGGGGGGTATGGGCTTTGAGCGGATTCAGACTATGGGGGGATTTAATCAAGACTCGCTCTCTATTCTATCACAAAAAAAAAAAAAAAACAGTTCACTGAGTTGTGCAAAAAAATAATGCTTTAAAATAATTGAAATATCCCTTTTGTTCAATAAAAAAATGTTATCTACACCTAAAGCATCAGTGCCTGTTTTGGGTTGTCCGGACCTTAGCTGGTGAGGAGTGTTCATTTACCGGACCTCAAGCAATTTTAATTGAAGACCCCAGTTCTAAACAATGTCTGGACAACCAATTTTACTCTGATTTTCAGAGGGAAATGCACAGGACAACCTTTTCTGCATTTATCCTTAAATAAGGGGAACTAGTTTGACACCTATCTTTCACAGAATAATTTACCTCTCTAATTGAACTCCACGCTGCTATTTTTTTGAACAGACTAATATTTGTTTTTCTTCACTTACATTAAACTAATAATCGCCAGCTCAATCCCCAGACCCTAATCCAATAGAAATCTTGTGGCCTGACAATAAAAATGCTGTTTCTGAGGCAAAACCAAGAAATGCTGAGGAATTGTGGCATGTAGTACAATTGTCACAGATGTGAAGCAGTTCCCAGAAACCATGGTTATACAACTAAATATTAGTTCAAAGATGCACAAGAAAGATGAAACTTTAAGCATTTTTGTTTAAATGGTAAATTCATCACTTTGTAAAGATGAGTGATGACACTGCTATTTTTTTGAACAGACTAATATTTGTTTTTCTTCACTTACATTAAACTAATAATACATTCAGCACATTTTTCTTCATGTTGTGATTCAGAATAGAATGTGCAGGGTGTCTAATGCATTTATGTGATTTAAATTAAAAGTTATCATATGGATATGGAGCTTTACTCACTTTTTTCAACACCACTGTAATAATTTTTTTTAAAAGTTCATGTCTCTTTTTAAAAACTCCACTGTACCAAAACCGCACTGAACCATGACTTTTGGGCACCATCACACCCTTGATGAAATAAAATAGGACAAACAGACAAATTATTATTATTATTATTATTATTATTATTATTGGTTATTTAAGGATAATAAGGACTGTAGCACTGTAGCCTTACATATCCAGGGTCCGGGTTTGATTCCTGTTTCGGGTCTGTGTGCATGGAGTTTGCATGTTCTTCCCGTGCTTGGTGGGTTTCCTGCGAGTGCTCCGGTTTCCTCCCACAGTTCAAGGACATGCAGATTAGGCTAATTGGCGTCCCCAAATTGTCTGTAGTGTGTCTGTAGGGTAGTGGGTCCTACCACGGTCGTAAAATGGAAATAAATACAATATTTAGCACTGACCTCCACGGTCCCTAGTTAGACTATAGAGGTTCCTGGATGAATGGAGAATAAGGAAAATGCTGACTAATCCTAATTAAAGCTAACTATAAATTGAATTATTAATTTATATGGTTTGTTTGATGAACAAATATCTAAAACCACTTTCGAGTCACTAAAATAACACTGAGACACACACTCATTTGCTTCACAACAATCCACAAAAGAAATAGTAAACTATTTTATTGATATTGATGTTTTCTTCTCTCTATACAATTAATATAATGAGCAATACAATGTATTATCAATAAAGTAAAAAAAAAAAGATCAATCATAAATATTTGTTTACATAAATACATTTTGTTTTTCTTCATTTCTCCATTTGTTTTAAATTACAATCATTTGGTGTTGTTTTTCTGATGTAAGGAAATAAAAAGCAGATGCAAAGCATTTTCACTCCTGTATTATCAGAGAAATTGCAGAAACATTTCGGGTTCCTTCGCTGTCTGAATCTGTATTTCCTACTTGATGACTGATCACAGTGGTCTTCATGATTTATATGGAGGACAGATTGCTGTGTTTTAATGACCTCTAGATGTCAGTGTGGTTGTACTTTCTGGACAGAGGACCAGCACACACTTAGACAGCAAACAGACGGCAACAACAACAACAAAAGAAAGAAAGAAAAAAACCAAACCACTTGAAGGTTAAAATCTAGAACGTTTAGGGGTTATTTAGTTTGCAGAGTTCTTGCTGAAGTCATTTATCAATTGTTAAAGAACACTTCTTTTCTAAAAGGATAGCCTGTGTGAAAGCCCTTCTGGAAATGTCTAGAATTGTGCTACCTTTAACAAACTACAGTCCCAAAAATCCACCAAGAGCTTATCATTAATCATTTAGCAGAAACTAACATAGAATGTAGACTAACACTTTCTATGAAGGCCATATGTACAGTATGTACTTATATATGTACAACCGATGAATACATTCTGAACACACCTCATTACACATCATACTGCCTTCAACACACTGTTGTTAGAACTTTTCAATATTTAATGCAATGTTCATAATGCATTTTGGCAAACTATGGTAAGAAAATAAAGGCAGTGTTTATAACACATTACATCACCATGTGAACCAAAAACATTCAGCCCTAGTTTGCTTTGTGAAATTAAGTTTCTTCATGATTTATATGGAGGACAGATTGCTGTGTTTTAATGACCTCTAGATGTGTGATTGTACTTTCTGGATTATATTTTCCAGAAATTTCTTTCATTATATACATGAGCTATGACTTTCATAGGAAGTGTTAGAAGATGTGTCCTAGCACACCTACAAACTACAACATGTACTGTGGTTCTCTGCATCTCTTTGCCTAGTCTAACCTATTACAGTGCATTGTGGGATTTTGGGAGTGCACAGAATTTTCACACTAGCAAGCGACAAAGCTAAAGCTGAATAATTTCTTTCTGATTCACTAAGCCACCATTTCAGCTCAATTAAATAAGATTAAAATAAGATTGAAAATTACTTCGACCAATCCCACAGTGTATAAACGGGCAATCTTTCTTAATTTTCCCACTCAAAACTTTAGCTGCTGCCTATGATTTGTTCCAATTTCCATACACACACACACACACATAAAGGAAGTAACAGCAACTGTCTGTGCCTTTATGTATCTAGCTATATCTTGAATAGTGTTTTTTAATGAAGTTTAACAAAAAAACTTTGATTAACCTCTTAATTAAGAGTGTCAGACAGCAATATTAGTGGCTAACATGTGACATTGACCATTCAGTGTGTGTTACTTTTAGTGTTTGCTACATTTGCATGTTTATTTGTACTGAAGCATGGTACCAATATCATCTGACCAAATTTTTATAATACATTACCTGGTGGATAAAGAATAAAAGATTCTTGACTTCAGAAGGATTCGGACATTCACTACCACATTGTAGAGGCCATTAAAAAAAAAATAATCGCATGTGAATTAAAAAGTGTGTTAACAGATGAAGGCATTGCTGGGAGAGGTTAGTGCTGTTGACGATGCTCACACCTTGTTCTGCCTGGTGATATCAGTGGACACGCTGTTGAACTCGGCAGCTCGAGTGGTCATGCCCAAATACTGCTTTAGAAACTCGCTGAATCGTTTCTGGTTGTTCCACTTGCGGGCCGACTTGCGGACACCTATGAAGCCACCATATCTCTTCTGCATAGAACGTCCAGGGTCCATGAACTTCCTGTAGCCATATTTGCTTTTGAGGAACCCTCCAAAACGTTTGGCGAGATTCACTGGTTCACCTTCTAGGGTGCTTTTTAGCTCCCAGTCTGCAGCATTGGGATCTTCCTGTGACTGAGGCTGAATGGTGGTGCTAAACTGGGAGATTTGGTTCTCTTGGTTGAGTTCATCCAAACCCAAAGCTCGTGCCATGTGATCGAACCTTTGCAGGGTTCCAGAGTATGTCAGACCTCCATCAGATTGGCCTACCGGAAGGAGAGTTTCTACTTCCTCCTCAGCTCGTTTCAGCATTGAATTCCCTATGGACAGAAAAGCCAAGGGTTCTTCATCCAAAGTGGTCTGACACCTCTTCCATGTGAGGCCCAGAGAAACCTTGCTGTGACATTCCACCATACAGACCTGAGATCATACAGGGATGAGCAAATTGTAAGGCAAGATTTTTCAGTTTACTCTGGTTCTAAATTTTATCACAATCACCTTATATAAAAAGGCCAGAGCACAAAGTCCTGCCTCTATAAAACTAATCAAAGATCGCTTTGTGAAAAAGTTTGAAGTCACGACGCATCAAATGGTGCGTTAAGAAAGCAGAGTAGGGAAAACCCTCAATCTCATTTCACCCACAGGAATTAATTAGCTGACATAATTTAAAAGGAGTCGTGAAAAGAAATTACGATTTGCGAAAGAGCAAAAAAAAAAACCAAAACAAAAAAAAACCGGAAAAGCCCTGATTCTGTTCATTCATGCTGCAAAGTTATAAAGAAGGACCCAAGAAGGTTTCCCCAAACATTAAACCGGGATGGCTTGACTGCCACCAGCACTAGATGATGCTGTTATGTTTTCCATTTAATTACGTGGGGAGTTAATTAAATCACCACAGCTGCTTTAGAGTTGAAACACAAATGAGTGATTCCAAGCCCTCAAACGTTTCCGAACAACATCAAGAAACATCAAGATGTAGAGATCCGGAAGGAAAAAGCATCCAAATGAAAAAATATGATATGTGGGCACTGCGGTCTAATTAAATATCTACATAATGGTTAATGTCTAATGTGTGGACTGGTTGTTGAATTCGGTGCAAATGTTTGTACACCCCTAATGTTTTTACAACTAATGTCATTGCCACAAAGAATGCAAATGGTTCCAAATCACGTTTGGGTATTATTAATAAAAATAAATAATTATGTTTCTAATGAATAATTATATACAATAAGGAATCATCTCCAGTTAGTTTATTTTGTGTGTGTGTGTTTTAACTTTTTATTACTTATTTTGATTCCATTCTTGCTTTTTTGTGTCTGTTTCTTAATGGTGGTTTTCCTAAACTTTTTTTTTTTAGCTCTGTAATAGGTGAAATATTTGTGAAATATTTTCTGTCTTAGGTTTTGTTAGTTGTTTTCAAATGACTGTGAATGTAAAGTAAAGGCGTAAATGAACCACAAATTAAATAAAGCTAATACAGAAATGTCCTGACTGAGACTGTCTGGCTGATCTATTTAAACAGACATTAATTTTTCTTTTTGCAGATATGAAGTTTAAATTAAAAGATTCCTTCAGAACACATTTGCAATCAATTGCCTATAAATCCAATCCATGTTTTGCAAGGGTATATAGTGAATCTAACGACGTATTAAAGGAGCCAGTTGTAGTGAGAGGGTTGTTTTCTGGAACGGAGCTTATTTCTGTTTTGTAAAAAATGCAAACAAGTGTTTGAAATAAGGACACATGAAACATCTATTACACAGCAAGTTTGAAAAATGTCAACATTTTCAAATCATATGTTAATCACGGGGTTTGGAAACAATTTTACACTTGGTTTTTTTTTGTTGCAATTTTAATAGATATTATTTGTCTCACCAGTGTGTCAAAGCTCTGGTCTTTGAGAAGGATTTTGCTGCAGGAGAGACAGTCTCTCTGACAGTCACTGCGTCCGGGGACAAACAGCCCCATTAGCAGGAGAGTCCATAACGGCGTCTTCATTATACACTGATTGTGGTAATAGCTGAAATTCTGGATACAAAGAGAAAGGTTGGGGGGGGGGGGGATTTCATCATTCTAATTAATATGCATGAATAAAAAAAAAAACAACAGTACACCAGAAAAACGATTAGAGTAGCATCTGACATCTGCAGTCTAATTAGCACCACGGTGGAACAAATTTCAATTAAAAAAAAGCCAGTGAATGTTTGTGCAGATTAAAACTATTGACCTTAGATTATGATCAGAGGAAAATGCTAGCATGTGTTTGTGTTTTTTACAAGCTCTGCATCTGCACCAGTACTTCATTAACAAAACTCATCATCGTCTCTAATTGAAGCTTGAATTTAGCTGGTGGTGTAATGAGAACAGAATAAAAAAGAGAACAGGAGAAGGAGCTAGGATTCACTAATTTAGCATGTTGCAAAGTCACTATAGAGTAAAAAAGGTGAAAAAAAAAAATCAAAAACAATAACATCTTACATATAAAACAAGAAGAAATAGATCTGATATTAATGTTAATTAATTAAACAAATTTCTATTTGATTCAGATAACAAACCTCTCATAAGCACTTGGAGGTCAGCTTGATGCAGAAGCAGCACTGACAATTTCAGAAAAAAGAAAGAATTAAATGTAATGTCAATGTGTGAATCGATACCACTCGGGAGATATTTGCCAGCCTGTGCAGAACCCAAAGAGAAGTCAGGAAAAGAAATTACAGCATGGATAGAGTAAATTACATACAGTGCACAGAACTGCACACACTGTATATTGATTTTCCTGGGGGTACTGGTCTTATAAGAGCCATAGATTATATGATTATCTACCTGTTTAATCTGGTGTAAATGCATTGCTGAAGTCTTTAGAGATTAAATAGCAACTCAGAGCAAAGCTGATAGTGTAAAGAGACCAGGCATGTATACAGACTTACTCTCAAAATAGTTTATTCATATCACGTTGAATTTGAGGCCGGCTGTTATAGTAAAACAGCAGGGTGAAATTACTGTCATCTTCCGAAGGCTGATAATGTTGCTAAAACAATATATCTTGACCCATCCATGAGTCACCACCTTATTATGGTGGAGGGGTTTGCATACCCCAATAATCTTAGGAAGGGTTTAATAGGGTATCCCAATGCAAACTAGTCCTAGATAAGGGTGCTGACTAAAAGTGACTCATCAACCCTTATTAATGATAGATCAAAGGACCCAGTAACCTGGCCCCAAATAGAGAAACTGGGGCCCCAACTTGGAGCCAGCTGGGAAGGTTAGCAAATCATTGGCCTACAAAACTGCCTTTTAGAACATGGAATGTTACTTCACTGAGAAGGAATAGAGCTGAAACACTATGAGGAAGGCTCATTCATTATCGAGACTAAAGTCTTTAGTGGTGGATGTCCTGGGGAGGGTGAGATCCGCTGTGAGTTCTTGAAGGCTCTAAATGCTGTTGGGATGTCTTGGTTGATACGCCTTTGCAGCATAGCGTGGAGGCTGAGGACAGTGCCTTAGGATTGGCAGACTGACAGTCTCCTTGGTAAGGTCTGTGCTAGTGTACTAAAGAGGAGGGTCTGGACATTAGTCAAACCTCTGATTAAGGAGAAGCAGTGTGAATTCTGCCCTGGCTGTGGAACAGTTGGACCAACTGTTTATCCTCAGAAGGATCATGGAGGGTTCATGGAAGTTGGCCAACCAGTTTACATGTGATTTGTGGACTTGGCAAAGGCATAAGATTGTGTCTCTTGTTCACTGGGCTCCACCAAGGCTGACCATTATCACCAGTTCTGTTCATAGTCTTTATGGACAGAAATTTTAGGTGCAAACAAAGGGAGTGGGTCTCCATTTTGGTGACCTGAGGATTGCATCTCTGTTATTTCATTAAACAGTATCCTTCATGCTCTGGGGTGGTTTGTATCTGAATGTGAAGCGGCTGGGATGAGGGTCAGCATATTCAAATATAAGACCATCATTCTCAATTGGAAAAAGGTGGATTGTCCTCTTTAGGTTGGAAATGAGATTCTGCCTCAAGTGAAGAAGTTTGGTTATTTTGGGTCCTTAGGCATGAGTGAAGGATTGGAGCAAGAGAAACTGGAGCAAGAGGTCAGTGCAGCGTCAGCAGTCAGCATGTGTTTTTTTGGGGGGCATGTCCAACACAGAAAAGTAATTATAGGCAGAAGGGCAGACCCAGGACTAGATGGAGAAATTATATGTCTCGTCTGGCCTGATAGCAGATTACCTCTGTGTAAGCTAGAAGAGGTCGCTATAGAGAGGGAAGTCTGAGTTCCACTTATACAACAGTAATTTCCCAATAAAAGTCAATTAAACTAGTTAATTCTTACATATGTTATAAACACACATTCCTTAACCACACTCTGTTTTTCCTCTCCCCTGAAAAATAACCAAAATCTTGTCCTGAAAACATCCTCTTGAATTTGAAAGTGCTGACACTGGAGACTCCTTTCATAAATGTACAACATCTCCTCACAGGAAACTTTATCAGATAATAAAATTTTGTTATCAGATCAACAATCTTTGTTACATTACAATTTCTTCAAGTCTATTATCAAATTTGGATTATGTGATGCAGTAAGTCCCCGTTACTCTAGAAGTAACTCTTAAGTAATGTATGATATGAACAAGGCTGTGTCATGAACTAGTTTTGGATAAGCTAATGTATTGCAAATAACTGAATAATTAAAAGCTTCCTTGGATTAAACCCAATAAGCCTTTTTAATTGACCCCAAGACCTTTTGGAGATCTCAACAGAGTTCAGAATAAGCCAAACTGAAGAGATACAAGCAGCAGTGAACATAACCTTAGGATGCTGACCCAACATTTACCTTACATTTACAATTAGGCATTTGGCAGACACCCTTACCCAGAGCAACTTACAAAAGTGCTTTGAAGTTTCCGTCATTGAATAAGTCAGTACACTGAGTTATTAGGTTACTATAAGTACCCTCAATCAAACACTGTTGGAAATGGGATTTTTTTGGGGGGGGCGCGGGGGCTGGGGGGGCGGGCAGGTCTTTAGTCGGCGCATAAAGATTGCCAGTGACTTGGTTGTATGGACATCTAGAGGAAGTTCATTCCACCATCTAGGAACCAGTGCAGAAAACAGAGATCAGCGCGAACATAATGCAGTGCGGCGTGTGATTAGAGCTTTGAGGTAAGTGGGTATTGGACCATTTTTAGCTTTGTAGGCAAGCATCAGTCATTTGTTGTGGGCAGCTACAGAAAAGCCAGTGGAGGGAGCGGAGAAGAGGGGTTGGGTGGGAGAATTTTGGAAGGATTTAAAATGAAGGAGGCACACCTAATAGGAGTGAGTTGCAGTAGTCCAGTCTTGAAATAACAAGGGACTGAACAAGCACCTGAGTGGCCTGTGTGGAGAGAAATAGACGAATTCTTTTGATGTTATGAAGAAGAAATTGGAGAGCGAGTAAGGTTAGAAATGCATGATGAAAAAGACAGTTGATTGGCCAGAGTTTTTCCATGGTTGCGAGCAGTGATTTGATTTTTGTACGATCCCGACCGATGGATGAATCACATGGGATGAACAGCAGTCAGATTTTACTCCATAAAACATATCCTCCACCTTCTCCTGTTATATATTGTTTAGTGCTTAGTACTTCTCTGATCAGTCATGTGGAGATGATCCTCTAAAGACCAACAGGCCTTTTATTTGACATGTTAGGAGTTAATTAGCTAAATGTTAATTTGATAGCAAACATATATTACACAATATGATAGTTAGCCTTTGCCTAATGGCTTGCACAATATAATTACTGAATAACTCAATATTTTCAATTACTCAAAAATATTATTGACTTTAATGCTACCTGAGGATGCTTTTTGCAGTTTTGGTAATAGTTTTTGGCAAATTGTAATGAAAGGAATGTTTTGGACCCAAAGTACTCCCTACTAATTATCAAAATTCCTGAATAAACAAATATGTTTTAACCCTACAATATAATAATTAAAATCATTTTAATTGCCATGTTAACCAGTTCTGCTACAACATTGTGCTGTCCCTGGCCAAATGTTACACACACAGGAGACAAATCTCCTGCTTCTAGACTACACACTAACAGCTAAGCTTCAAGAAACAAATTTAACACTTAGTGATCATCATTTCATATGTTCCTGAAGTTGTGTTGGTTAAGAGCTTGATTGAGTGCTTGAGGCCAATGGTGCTGCATATCACAGCTCATTTCACAGATACATCATAAATAATTATAAACGTCAAGGCATTCTCAAATACTCTCAAATGGGGATGCTGAAAATACAAACCCGATTCCAAAAAAGTTGGGACACTGTATCAAATTGTGAATAAAAACAGAATGCAATGATGTGGAAGTTTCAAATTTCAATATTTTATTCAGAATACAACATAGAT
>JAOVVA010000002.1:3318786-3333990 GCA_028565275.1 Leiocassis micropogon | reverse complement strand
ATTTTTACTTTATATTTTGTGTTAATTATTTTTATGTATTTATTTTTTTGGGCTGTGGAACGAATAATTTTAATTTCTATTATTTCTTATGGGAAAATGTGCTTTGATTTACGAGTGTTTTGGAATACGAGCCCGCTTCCGGAACGAATTGTGCTCGTAATCCGAGGTTCCACTGTATTTTTTTTTTTTTATTGCAGACTTGGGGGTTTAACTTTCAATGAAGAATTGTAGTGTGCGGTTAAATCAATTATTGGTCGGGTTACTCAAACTGATGATAGATTATGGAATGGTTACTGAGTCCCATTATTATTCTAAAAGAAACATGGAGTCTGATATCTAGAAATCAGCTGAAGCAGTGTTCAGACATAACACGAATAATACTCATGCAGAATCAGAAAAGCAGAAGTTAAAGATGCATTTGCATTTTCGCCTCATGTCACCTTTATATGTTTATTCAAAGATTGTTGTGAAGTCTTTGTTTAGACATGGGCTATTCTCTTTATGGTCATTTAAAATGGAGGAGATGCTAATTGTTAAACAGACATTCGTGCTGCATTTTTATTAACAGCATTCCTCAGGATGAGAGGACAATTAGCCTGTGAGGTGCACTACAGTTATTAGGGATGGGACTCACCAGATACGATATTGTGTTACCTAGGGTCCAATTTAATATTTCATTTTCCCCTAATTATGTTACAATTTTAAACCTTTAAAAGAAGTTTAATGATTTATTAAATGTAGCCCATTCCTTATAACATTAGTTTTTGCACTTAAAAACCAAGGGCAGTATTTACACAATACAAAATAACCTCAATTACAAGAGTTTAACTGAGCAGCATATATCTCTGTCATTCATTATAATTATTATTTGTAAACAAATTATTTTACCACACAGGATGAAGATGAGTTTAGAGTGAACCATCTGTAGTATTATAAAGAAATAGCGATGTTTTACCGTCTCAAATGCCCCCAAAGTTTTAAAACCCAACCTTACACTGAGCACATGGGTACATGTACTGTAGCTTCTAACGCACGTGATGTCCAACTAATTAGTGTTCGCAGTGTTTTGAGACTTGTGTAAGCGTGTGTAACGAGTGGGTTTGAGACTGAGTTTGAAGAAAAAGGCAGATTGGAGGCTTTTAACCCCTGAGGTTTTTGATAATAATGTAACACCATAAAAATAAGTTTCTGCTGCTAGAATCACGATTCATAACTGAATACATTTTTTCCCCCATCTATAAATGTTGTTATGGTAATTCTTTTCTCTTCTGTTAAAATTATCTTTTGTATCTTGTTAGTAGTTTTCACAACTATGGATGTTTGGAAACATTTAGAATTATTTCAGATTGTAAAACTTCCTGGCTGAGCAATATTTATTTGATTTGTGATATTTATTTATTTGAGTCTGATTTTATTTCTTTAGTGTATTTTAAGATAATTAAAATATAAATAACCATTATAGTTGTGTGCTGGTAAATTACAGGTGATTGGACAGAACATCTGTGTTCAGGGTCTTTTTTAACCAGAGACAGAGGAACCATGTCATTCTTCCTCCTGTCTCATGAAATGTCTCGCTTTAGTGGATCCGATGGCCTCAATTAGTGTGTAGACTCCGGACCTTCATTAGCCGAGAGTTATTTAGGATCCCATCGAGCCCTGCTGTAATAAATTGAAGGAATTTAGAAGCATGCTGTGTGCACTGTTGGCCCTTTTCCACAAAACTTTAACCGTGCAGCTATGCAGGAGTGGCAGCTATCTCTAGGGAAATGAATGCTATGTATGGATGTGTGCGTAAGTGTGAATTCACTGCAGGAGTTTAGCAGCTGCAGATGCAATCCTCACACTGTTCGTGCTCACTCAAATAATCACCACTCTTCCTGCAGTCTGGTTGTTCTTGGTACTGTATTACCTTTAACATTGTAAGCCTTTCATTATGACCAGACCTGATATATACTTATCCTTGAAATCCCCCATTTTTAACATGTACACAGAAAAATTTGAACAAACTCTCTTATTTCATGTTTTTTTGTGTTTATTTTTGTTGTTTCCTTCATTGTATATTAATACTGAAGACATTAATATTATGAAAGAACAAACATAGAATTATGTAGTCAACAGAAATGTGTTAAATAACTCAGAATATGTTTAATTTTTTGGATTCTTTAAATTAGCCTCCTTTTGCTTCGATTACAGCTTTGCACACTCTTGCATTCTGTCAGCCACCAGGAATAGTTTTCCAGAGATATTGAAGACATTTGCCATGGCATCATTTCTGCCCAAGATCCTGTATTGTTAAAGGGATAGTCGGACTGCTGTGTAAAAGTCTTCTCCAGCACATCCCAAGGATTCACAATGAAGTTAAGGTCTGGACTCTATGGTGGGCAATCCATGTATGAAAATAATGCGTCACGCTCCTTGAACCACTCTTTCACAATTTGTGCGACTTGGCGTTATCATTTTGGAATATGCACATGCCATCACGGAAGAAAATATCGATTGATGAAAAAAACTGATCATTACATTCAGGTAGTCAGCTAAGAGAATTTTTGGGTAGATTCGGTGTTAAATCTAGACCTGACCAAAATTGAAGCAAACCCAGATTATAACATTGCACCTCACAGGCTTATGTGGTAGGGACTAGGCATGATGAGTGCATCACTCCATCTTGCTTTCCTCCTACCCTGATGTGCCCATCACTCTGGAACAGGGTGAATTTGGACTCATCAGACCACATGACCTTTTTCCAGTGCTCTTTCTGCTCCAGTTTTTTCTGATTAGCCACACTGATAAGATAAGAGGTTTTCTTGATGCAAGCCACCAAAATTTAAATCTTCTGAAGCTTAAGAACTTCAGAAAAAACAGGATATGTCTTCTGACATGGTTGGTTAAGAAATGAGAAGCTACTCACTGCATCTGTTAGGGTTAAATAACTTATTGCCAGCTGAACTATGTTAATCACTGCAATAATTATTTAATGGAAGGCTTTTTTCTATTTGCTTAGTTAAATCCAGGGGGTGACTTTTTATATATATATTTATAAAGATATGTTTATATAGAATGTAGGTGTGAAGTCACCTTTCTTATTGATTTTATTAGACATTGCAAAACATATTCTCTCGGCCGCTGCCGGTGTTTGCAGATGTTTTCCTGCAATTCGTTTTTCCAAGAATAGTCTCTAGTCTCTTCTAGTGACAGGATGAACTGTTTCTTTTTATTTTCTTTGTTTTACATACACATCCTTTTGCTCTTTTTGATATTTTTTAAATGTCATTCTTGCATGTAGCAAAAGGCCCCCAATGGCTCAAACACGCTCCACAGGAGGCCAAAACGCTTCCAGCTCCCTCTGCAGCATGACAGAAGACTCTGTTGTTCTGCTTGTTATCCAGCGACCGAGCATTTCAAGACTTGGCCTGATTTAAACGACAAGCCGAGCCCGAGGTCACTGCAAACAAAACGCCATTTTGCTTTCTGCGTTTGTTTTCTCAGTCTGCTCACTCTGGGTATAGAACTCTGGAAGGGTTTCTGTTCATAGCAGTCAGAATATTTTGGCACTTTTAAATGTCATTTGCAGGAAATAGAAATAAACTGAGTAATAGGTGTTCATTAATGGTAAATAATTGTTTGTTCTTCATAAACAGAATGTGTTCACACACGTAGGTGCAGCTTATTTGTGTTTTTGATTTGCTTATGACATGCAGTGTAAAAACAAACAAAGAATACATTTTACTTTGGTTCAAGACGGGTGTAAACTCTCCCATTAAAACGGGGATGGCCAACCCTAGTCCTTGAGAAGCACAGCCCTATACGTTTTTCAATTATCCCTGCACTACACACTGCCGATTACCTGGGTCAGATGTGTACCGTTCATCAGATCTTGGAAGATACTGATTCACTTTGTCTTCCCGCACTCCACCGTCATCCAAGATGTTATTGTCTAGCTTCTGATTGACTGAACACAGTAGTGCAGGGATAATTGGCTATGGATCTCAAGGAGCAGGGTTGGCCACCCCTGCTTTAAAATACTCTAAACAAAATGTCATGAACATCAGACTGATTGTCATGTCATACAGGATTATGGTATGGTGATAGTCCTTTAGTAGCATACTAGTTATGTTTAGACAGGATGTTGTCTGTGTATAGCGGGTTCTGTGAGCAATGGTAGAACTGCTTTGAGTCATAGCTGTGTGTGTGTGTGTGCGCGTGCGCGTGTGTGTGTTTATTTTTACCCTCTCAACTCTCTCTCTCACCGCGCAATCACCTCTTTATGGTTCACTGACCAAAGTACAGCTGATGACATGGACTCTGGGTCCTAGTGCATGCTAACTTTTTGGATAAAGAGCTATTTTAGTCTGTAGAATGTGTGAATTATGTTGTTGACTTAATTTTTTATTATTATTTTATTATGCACATTCATATTAAAAAATGATTTAATCACTTGCTCCCCCCCTCTCCCTGTATGTGAACTGGTCTCTTGTTGGAACGTCCTGCACCAGGAGTCAGCCCAAGGTAATCTTAAGGACACTCTTTAGTGCTTTCCACCTTATAAATCAACCCTCTGAGCAGATATAAACTAAAATGGTTATCCTTTAATCTGATAATTTTTCTTTCTTTTAGACTTTTGCCTATGATTACTGCTTCTGGTCCATGGATGAATCAGAAAAGGAAAAATATGCAGGTATTTTTGGGATGGCTCCTATTACAGTCTGACAGACATTTATGTGTATTGGTACAGAGCACAATTTTTTTATGTCCAAGGATACTGTTGAGTTCTTTGACTTGAAAAAACACACCACACACTCCTCAATAAAAACAGCTTCATGAGCCAATGGACGACACATGACTGGACATGACCCTGATGATGGTGACTAACGACCACCAGGAAGCCCCTCCCGTTTCTCCACATCTCACATAAGAAATTTTTATTTATTTGAATTTTAATTTTTGAATGACTGCATGTGTTGAATTGCGTCTGTGTCAATGGAGTTTGCATGTTCTCCCCGTGCTTGGTGGGTTTCGGGTGCTCGGGTTTCCTTCCACGGTCCAAAGACATGCAGGTTAGGCTAATTGGTGTTTCCAAATTTGAAGTTGATCTGACAACCCAACTCCTTAAGTTACTTCTATAGAAACAACAAATATATCTCCAGTGTGAGGAGTATCTGTCGGCCGGATGGTACGTGGATGGACCAAAATGGCAAAAAAAAAGAAAAACTTTTTCTGTTGTGTGATTGTGTTTAAGAGGAACCTTTGTTAATAATCGTTTTGACTCATATTTTTTTTAGCCTGAAAGAAGTGCCGTCCTTGCTTTCTGGCACTTTCTGTAAATACAAGCCTTTGATGCAGAACTGAAAGTCCAGGGGGTTGAATTGGATCTGTTACAACTCCTCCTAAAAGCCTGTCTGGACTATAGGATTGACTTCACCCACATGAGGTGCTGCATTAGTTCTGACTACCTCATAGACTTTTTTATGTGGAGTGAGGGGTACTGAAGTCAAACCCAAAAATGGGATGAATCATGTGACCTAAATAATAGGTGATTAATAGTCTGAAAATGCAAAGAAAAAATTAGGATGTAATTAAAACTCAGTGCTTTCTTGCTTTCCAGCAGACATTTTGAGCAGCAAATCATTCGTGCAAATGTCAGCTGTGTGGAAGCATTTCCCTAATTCCTTTGAGGAATGTCGGGCAAGTGATTTGTTAAATGATTATGTAGAAAAAATTTAAGTTCATGTGATTTTATTTTTTATGGCTAAAAGGTCTGCTTCTGTAAACAGGTTTCTTTGCATTCCTTCTGAGTTAATGATTTATTGTTATAGCACAACAAAAGTAACACTTTGTATGAAGTATGAAGCCTAGCAAGAAGAATTGTATTTATAGCTGATTTATGGATACTTCTAAGGGACTGTCTCTTCATGTATAACCCTTTATGTGCAGGACAAGATATAGTGTTTCAGTGTCTTGGGGAGAGTCTGTTGCACAACGCCTTCCAGGGTTACAACGCCTGCATCTTTGCATACGGGCAAACCGGTGAGACACACTCGATACATAATCACACCGTCCCACAATGCCACTCAGTTCTGTCATAATCGTTTACACCCAAGGCAGTAGGTGAATATGGGTGGAACTCTGACTAGATTAATCTCCAATAAAATCTAAAAGATTTTTAAAACATTGTTAGATGTTCACGTGCAAGCAAAAAAAAAAACCTACTACCCAATATGAACTTTGTTTTTTCTTTTGACTGAATTTTGTCACATTTTCATTTTGTTTTATCTTAATGAAAAAATTTTATAAATATTTTTTCTGAATGTATTAACATTGTGTACATTCAAAATAAATTAATTTTTAGAATTTTTTTAAAAGTAGGATCTGAATAGAACAATACTGTATTTCTGGATTCTGTAGTTTGTGAGCAAACTTAAATGTCATGATGTTTTTATTGTTGTAGCAACAACTTGTAGCATCATATGATTTTTTTCCCCCACAAGGTACATCTCTAATTCAGTCATGTTTGTGTGTGTGTGTGTGAGTCTGTATGTTTTTTTTTTTTTAGCAAGCTAGCGGTGATTAGAGGTTGTTAATTGAAATATAAGGGATGTTGGTGAATGTGAGTCATTCTAGGATGACTGGGACATGCTGGATAATTTCCTGAAAACTGTGCCAACCCTGAAAGTGTATATTTGTGTATGCTGATTTCAGTGTCCGTGTGTCTTGAATGGTCTCAATTTAGGCTCGGGGAAGTCATACACCATGATGGGTTCGTCAGACCAGCCAGGTCTTATCCCACGGCTCTGCAGCTCGCTGTTTGAACGGACACTGCAGCATCAGCGAAAAGAGGAGAGCTTCACCGTGGAGGTCTCTTACATGGAGATCTACAATGAGAAAGTTCGGGACCTCCTCGACCCAAAAGGGTGAGAAGGAGCATATGACCGCAGGCACTAATCATATTTATAATGTAATTGCTATACATTTTAAGAGGCATTGACCTTGGGACAAGCTGCAAAAATATAAATTAGATTTTTCAGAATATGTTTTATATTTTCAGTTTTTCAAAGTAGCCACCTTTTGCTTTGATTACAACTTACAGCTGAACAATCTTGCCCTTCCCTCTGTCACCTGAAATGGTTTTCCAACAATCTTGCAGGAGTTCCCAAAGGATGTTAAATTCTTGTTAGCTGCTTTTCCTTTTCCTTCACTCTCTGTTCCAACTCCTCCTGAACCATCTTGATTGGACTCATTAAACAGAAGATTCAGTCTATTCAGTCTACTATTCAGAATACAGTCTATTCCTCGTATTTCTTGGCCTAAGCGAGTCTCTGTTTGTCGTTTTTTCGAAATAATGGTTTCTTTGCAGTATTCTCCGAGCAGTGAATGTGCATTTATGCGGGCTCTATTCTGAGATTTCTGAGGCTGGGCATTTTAATAAACTTAACCTCTGCAGCAGAGGTAGCGCTTGGTCACGTAGCTTTTCAGGTCAGGTTTTTTTTGAGGCAGATTATTAATCATTTTAGAGCTGAATTGTCATTACATAAAATTAATCAATGTGTTCTGACCAATCACAATTCAGGAAATTAAGGGTGCCATGGTTTTAGAGCTGTAATAATTATTATTTGATTAAAAATATACAGTTTTAAAGATAAAGTTGAAGGTGGAAGTTTTTAAACACCTTTTAAATTCAGTTTTTCACAATTCCTGACATTAAATCTTAGTAACCGTTTCCTGTAATAGCTCAGTTAGGCTCACTACTTTTAGAATGTGAAATGTCAGAATAATAGCAATAGTAATAGCAAAGCAAGTTATTAATTGCTAATTTATTTCTTTCATCACATCCTTAGAGGGTCAGAAGCTTTACTCTTACTTTCCTGGGATGGTCTTTATGAGAGCCAGTTTTATCGTGGTGCTTGATGGGTTTTGCAAATGTACTTGCATTTAAGCATTTGGCATACCATTGCTCAATCCAGAGCGACTTACATTTTTATTTCATTATACATCGGAACCGTTGAAGGTTAAGGGCCATGCTTAAGGGCCCAACAGGGACAACTTGGTGGTTGTGGGATTTGAACCTGGGACCTTCCGTACTGTAGTTCAATAAATCCAATTTTGTTTCCACATTTGATTGGTGTGTCCAAACTTTCCTGTATTGGTTCTCTATGCTTGGCGTCGTTAGGAAGACCCATTTGTGACTAGGCCTCAACATCCTGCGTGAGGTCTTGAGATGTTGCTTCAGTATATCCACATGACCACCTTTCCTCTAGATGCCATCTATTTTGTGAAGTGCACCAGTCCCTCCTTTAGCAAAGCACCCCATAATTTTGATGCTGACCCCTTGTTTCATAGTTGGAATTGGGTGTTCTATGGCTTGCAAGCCACCTTCTTTTTTTTTTTCAAACAAGTGACAATGATCATTATGGCCAAACAGGTCAATTGTTGTTTCATCAGTCTAAATTTCTCTAAAAAGGTAAAGATCTTTGTCTCCATATGCAGCTGCAAACTTCAGTCTTCACAAAGGTCATTTTGTTATGGGATCGAAAATTTTTTACTTTTTGTAGTAAGTGTAAGTCACCTTCATGAGCAGTATGATGGCTGTGTGGTCCCATGATGTTTATACGTACATAGTATTGTTGATACAGATGGATGTGGTAGCTTCAGGCATTTGGAAATTGCTCCCAATGCAGGCCCAGGTTTTTTAAATTTATTTTTTTGAAATCATGAAGAATCAATTTTAATGACTTCAACCTTATTGTAAATGAACTTTTGACTTCAACATGTATACCTCAATATATCGCCACACAATGAGTGATGAGTGTGGGGTAATAGTTTTACATACATCAGATTGCTCCAACAGGCTTCTTCTTTATCATTTTCTCCATGTTGATTTAATTTAACTTAATTTTTTCTTCTCAGGAGTCGTCAGGCTCTGAAAGTGCGAGAGCACAAAGTCCTGGGCCCATACGTGGATGGTCTCTCGCGGCTCGCTGTGGCCAGCTACAAGGTACAAGTCTAATACAGACAAAATAAGCAATGCAATACAATAGTCAATACAAGGCCACCGTTGTTTTTAGCCAACATGTTTTCACAGCTGCTTGTGCAATAAAATTCATTCAGGATTTTCAGGATAGTGTGATGAAGCCACACTGTTACTGTTACCATGTTGAAGTCGATTATTGTCCTTTAACATTATGTTCTGATGTGTTTTATTCCTCTTTTATCACAACAATTTGTTAAAAGTAGATTTTTTTTTTTAGTCACACTTTAAAAAAAATTTTTTTTAAATTAGATTGAATTTTGAGGAAGTTCCAAGAAACAAGTTATAATTATCGTAATTTAAATTTCCATTATAACAGGAAAATAGTCATTATGTCTCCAACTTCACCGTGTCAATCCTTATACATGTTTATGCATAATTTGTGATAAATAATATGTTAATGCTTCTGAAATATACTCATTTTTAATCATTTCAATACAAGCTTTTAAGTCTTTTTTTTTTTTTCCTGATTTTCTCCCTAATTTAGTCGTGCCCAATTCCTCCCTGTCACTAGGTGGCTCCCACGTTAAGGCTACTACTACCACTCAGTCGGGAAGGCCGAAGACTATCACGTGTTTCCTCTGAACCATATGACCGCATCTTTTCGAACTGCTCGCTCATGCACCGTTGGGGGCGGCGTAACACACTCGGAGGACAGCGCTATCCGCTTCTTCCACTTGCGTGAGCTCACAGACCCTGATAGGCTGTAGAGCCGTGATTAATGTGGGAGAGTTAAGTACCTCTCATCCCTCCCCTCTGAGAGAGCTCGGCCAATCAGCTCTCTCTAGACCTCTGGCTGCGAGAGGTTACAGCATCACCCGGGATAGCTTTACCCCTGCGCTCAAAGCTTAATAGCTTTAAGCTCTCTAGAATATGTGTTAAAATGTTCCAGCTGAAATACAGCTTAGATGCTGCATTTTCTGTTTCAAACTTTTTTTAAATGCCCCATTTCAGTGGGTGTAGTTTTAAAAAGACTGCCATAGAACACCCCTTTGGTGATGTGCATTTTCTTAGCCAATCAGAATGCAGAAACCAGAAACTCCTGGGGGGAAAAATACCCCCTTTTAACCCACTCTTGTCGATATTATAAGGCATTTTCCACCAATTTTTGACTCTTTTTCCAACCTGTATTCCAGGGATCCTGAATTAAAATGTAAGAAATTTTCTTTGAGCCGAGGTCGAATTTCATGTTTGTCAGGATTCAGATCTCTGTATATGCAGTCATTGTAATTCTATAAAAATAAGCTTTTTGGTGTTTTTTTTATGTTATACAAACAACAATATTTAATCAACCTTTAGTGAATCTTCATTTGCACACTGCTTGGCTGTAAATTAATGTGAAAGAACGCAAACTATGATTTTGCTGACTTGTCAGAAAGAAGCTGGAGTGTAGGGATTTTGCTCTGTGAGTGATGTGTATAACTACACCCACCTCGAGGAAAAAAGTGCCAGATTACTAGTATGTTAATTATAGTCATTTATCAGAAAAGCATCAGGGTCCGGATAGAACTGTCACTCGGTCTCCGCAGTCCACCATTTAGTGCTGTATTCTGATCAACAAAACATGGAAAAAAGGATTTTTTAGTAGTCATGATTTATCGTGTAAATATTTGAGTTTTTATTCACAATGACATCCTCAGTATTCAGTGATATAGATATGGGAACACACCTAAGAGCTAAAAAGAGGATGAAACCACAATGTAGTAACACATTGTTGACCTTTCTGCATTGGTTGCTGTGGTAACTACATCGGAGGCTGTCATGCAGCTCAATATTTTCTGATATGTTGCCCTGTTTCTGTACTTTCCCTCTAGCTTTGCCTGTACTGATCCATCCCCCAAAGTGCTATAAGACATTTCACTTGGTCCTCTCTCTAGGAACTATTGCTCTCCAGTTTTATACTGCAGTTAAGCCAGCCACTCTTCCTAAAAATACATTTCATTTACTCGCATGGAAAATTCAAGGGCATGACTTTTACCTACTTAGTGGTAATAGTGCCAAAAGCAAGAGTAAGACCTCCTAAAGCATAGCAGCTTAACTTTCTACAAAATTATAATTATTTATTTCTATCTCCCTTACTTCCATCATTTCCCCACTCATTTTTCAACCATGGTTCCCATGCCATGTGATCATGTGTATGTAATTGTCATTTTGAAATTTGATTTGAGCAGGTAGAGCATTATATAATGCGACACTATTGTCAGAGCTGTTCTTGTACTAAATTAATCAGCATCTTCTGACCAATAACAATCCAGACTTCAGTAGACCTGTGGGTTTTAAACACTCATGTAGGCGAGAACACAACCACCATATGTTATTCTGATTTAATATTCTTACAATTAATTGGTTAGCACTGTCGCCTTACACCCACAGATCCTGGGTTCGATTCTGTGTTGTGTCTGTGTGCATGGAGTTTGCATGATCTCCCGATGCTTGGTGGATTTCCTTCGGGTACTCTGGTTTCCTCCCACACACCAAAGACATGCAGACTAGGCTAATTGGCGTTCCCAAATTGCGAGTAGTGTGTGAATGTGAATGTTGACCAGAGGTCCAACCACGGTTGTACAAAATGGGAGTGAATACAATGGTCACTATTGACTAGTCTCTGGTTGGTCTACAGAGGTTCCTAGATGGATGAATGGATGGATGGTGTTGTATGTGAAGGCTTAACCAGCATGAACTTCTCTCCTCCTGTCTGTTTATTTCCCCACAGGACATTGAGTCATTAATGTCAGAGGGGAATAAATCTCGCACCGTGGCTGCCACCAACATGAATGAAGAGAGCAGTCGCTCCCATGCTGTTTTCAACATCATCCTCACACACACACTCCGAGACCTGCAGTCTGGGGTAAGGCCCAGCCTTGATGACCTCATTGTCCCGTCCATGTTTGCCTTTCTTTTTATCGCCTGCTGTTAATGCAAATGCACTTTAACTCTGTCTCTTCCTGTCTGATTTTTTCTTTATTTTGTTGTTGTTGGTGATTTTTCCTTTATGTCATTACTCATTTTCGCCTAAGGATAAGAATGATTCTGGATTCTTATTTTTCCGCAATAAGATTTTTTTTTTATTAAAAAAATAAACTCAATAGGGTTGCCAAACTTTAATTTTAAATATTATTTACTTTACATAATTAATAAGTGAACATAAATATTAATGCTGCATGTTTCCACAGAAAATGCAGAAGATTTTGTTTTTTAATAGAGGGACATCATGAAAAAGCAATATTAAAATTTTATTACATTTTATTATAAACTTTAAATGTTTAATTATTCTTAATTATTTCTTTAAATGGCTTTCCAGTTATTATATCTGCTTCCCACCAAAGACATGACATAATCACTTTTACGCTTTTATTCTAAGGATGCTAATAGGTAGTACTAGTGTTTTTGGTATGTTTGTTTGTTTTTCTCTATGAATATTGAACTTATTAATTCACTGTGCAACCATGATTAGGAACTACTAGCATGGACTCAAGATCTGCTTGACCTGAATATCCACGCTACTGAATCACTCCAATTTGAAAATAATTTAAAAGTTAAATGAGTCAGATTGTGAGGTTCCGTAAGATTCCTTTTCTTATTGACCAGCTAATCATCAAGGAATTTAGGTGAAATTTTTTTGCCTTCAGTGAGAAGGAAAATCGATGAATAAGTCATGCCGTTTTCTGACTCGAGTGTCTTCTGGTCTCAGTCCCACATGCACGTGTCATCGTGTCCCTCTGCGCTCCCCTGCTAAGATCGCTTGCCTTTCAGATCAATAATTCAGCAGCGACTGAAGCGTACTCATGAATTGGCTGCAGCATTCTTTTTCACAGTGGTGCCCCAAACACAGAGCTTTTGTCCCCTCTGACAAGGACACAACTTCATGTGGTATTTTACATGCAAAGGTTGTAATTTGAATTTGAGAGCAGGTGAGGCTCACTAATCCATCTTGACTGCTTTGTAATCTCTCTCTAGCACTTTTTAGTGAAAAAGCCTTTTTCTCTGTAGTAAGGTCTGTGCTCGTCTGTCCGTCCGTATTTCATGAGGCTTGTTTGCCATGTCCTCAGACTCTGAGAATTTGGTCCAATTTGAGCAGCATGATCGTTCCAGCACAATTGTGTAAACATGAAAATGTATAAAAAGCTCATCAACGTGGCCAAAGTGCAACCTTCTGGATTCTTAACATGCTTTTTCTTATTAAAATGTATTTTTATTTACATTTACTGTATATGGTCCTGAGATCAATGATGACAGGATCTTGTGATACAGAAACCTGTGGCTAGCGCCAGTGGTTGTTTTTTATTGGTTCAGCAGGTTACCATACAGTATATGCTGTGTAATCCAGTTGTTTTGTTTGTTGCTGCTGTCAAAATCCACAGACATGCCAACATATGTGGTTTAATCGCATTATTTCCATAATGCTACAGCAGTACAAGAAACACCTGAAAGCTACATTTTTTTAGCTAAATTACCAATTAGACCAAATAGAAATTTAGCTAATTTGGTGGAAAAAACATTTCACTCGAGGTGTACAAAATGAGATGTGAATCGCATGCCTTTATTATCAATTTAATTGATCATTTGTTGGTCAGTTTTTAATTCAGATTTTTGATTCACCATGTAATCACACAAAATACACAGCATTTCAATGTTTATTAAATACTTGTAATAGTTTTTAATACTTGCTACTTAAAACAAATCAAACAGTAAACATTATGGGCAGTTTGTTAAATAAACTTTCTTAATTCAAGTAATTATATCTTCTTGAACTTAACAGAGGTGTAACGCTGTGTGCACTACAGTAACGAAGTCAGCTTCAGTTAGTGGAGAATCAAGTCTTGGCCCTTGGTCATGTTTTGAATGTGCTGTGGAAAAACACCCAAAGTGATTTTGATTTAACTTTCCTCTTTCTCTCTTTCCTCTCTCTCTCTCTTTCCTCTCTCTCTCTCTCTCTCTCTCTAGACCAGTGGGGAAAAAGTGAGTAAGCTGAGTTTGGTGGATTTGGCTGGAAGTGAGAGAGCAGCCAAGACTGGTGCGGCTGGTGAGAGGCTGAAAGAAGGCAGCAACATTAATAAGTACATACATTTGACTTTTTTCATAACACTACTAATTTCTTTTATGGCTACGTTCAAACTACCTCATTCGAATAGCACAGATCTGTTTTTTTTCCTCAGCGTCAAGCAAATAAAAATTTCTCCAGAGACAGTTCAAATAATAACTTAATTTAATTCAGTTTTGTGTGTGTATTGCTTACGGGTGCTTCGATCGATTGGCCGCTGGTTATCAACTTAATTGTTTACAGATCGTTTTTGTCTCAACTGGCCGATCACATAAAATACGTCAGTCAAAGCCACCGCATGCTGTCACCATTCTGAGAATATTACCAAGTCTCTTTAAATGATGTCAAATTTACAATATGCAATTGTAAGTTTTTTCTAAAGCAAAACCATGTAGGCGAACATCTGCCAGAAGCTTTAATACAAAAAAACTTATGTGCCACTTAAATTATGAGTTGGTAATTATAATAGGTGTGTGCGCGCGCGCGCGTTGTCGAGAGTGTTTGTGCGCGCGTGTCGGCAAGAGTGTGCGCGCACGCGTCAGCGAGAGTGTGTGGGCATAGAAGGATACTGTTCTCTCTTTCTCTTTTAAACATGCACTCATTCAGTCTTGCTCTCTTTTTATGGTGCACTGTGCAGGTCTTTAACCACACTGGGGCTGGTGATCTCAGCGTTGGCTGACCAGGGTGCAGGGAAAAACAAGAGCAAGTTTGTGCCTTACAGAGACTCCGTGCTCACATGGCTGCTTAAGGTAACACATCAGGAAAAATTTCAGTGTTTCCCAGATTATAAATTTTTTCTGTTTTCCCAGTACATACTGGAGGGATTCCCTGAAAAGGTATACATCACCCATGAAATGTTTGTATTAGTTTGTAATAACGTCCAGTGTTATTACTGTATATCCAGGGTCGCTGTTCGATTTCCGCTGCTTCTCATGCTTGATGAGTTTCCTCCGGGTACTCTGGTTTCTTCCCACAGTCCAACAAGTGCAGTTTAGGCTAATTGGCATTACCAAATTGCCTGCTGTGAGTGTGTGTATGTGTGTGTGTGTGTATGTGTGTGTGTATGTGTGTGTGTGTGTATGTGTGTGTGTATGTGTGTGTGTATGTGTGTGTGTATGTGTGTGTGTATGTGTGTGTGTAT
>JAOVVA010000002.1:3279549-3297164 GCA_028565275.1 Leiocassis micropogon | reverse complement strand
TCAGAGAGTTTTATTGCCAAGTACGCTTGCACGTACAAGGAATTTGTTTTAGTGACAGAGCTTCCAGAACAAAACAATAACAAAACAACAACAACAACAAAAAAGTTTACAACAAATGGAGTAGGATGTGAGGTTTTTTTTTATTTTTTGTTTTTTTTAAGAAAAAGGTTAACAACAAATGGAGTAGTGTGTGGGATTCTATCAAATAAGTTAAATAAATATCTGTGGTATTGCACACAATATTGCAAATGTATTTATTGCACAGTGAGAAGAATGTTTAACTGTTCATGAGGTAAATTGCCTGGGGGAAAAAACTGTTCTTGTGCCTGACTGTCCTGGTGTTTGGTGCTCTGTAGCGTCGACCAGACAGCAAAAGTTTAAAGAGAAGGTGGCTTGGGTGTGAGGGGTCCAAAGTGATATTCCAAGCCACCTATTGATATTCCAGTGATATTCATTTGAAGTTGTGTTTGCCCACTATGATCAGACGATTTCTAAATGTAAACTTAATAAATATATTTTGGGAAGAATATAGATAAAACCAGGACAAAAATCATTTTACAATTACAATACATCACGGCTGCATGAGTAGGTTTATAATTTAAGGATTTTTTGTTGTTGGAAAAAAGTTTTACTGTATAGAATTTACAACATTTCTTTTAACAATTTTTTTTTTCATATATTCATCAAGGTTATATATATTTTACTATCACCCAGCCCTAACCGGTGAGCGTTAGAGGTTTTTATTTTTCCCTATTTAACCCAATTTATCTTTTGAATATTGGAAATGTAAAGCCACAGCATTCCCTGTTAGCTGACTTATCTAAAGTTTGAGAGAAACAAAATCCTTATAGTTGTGATAAATTTCATCAGCTTTTAAAGATAAAGCCTGCTTCTTGAGCTCTCTGGTATTTAAAGACAATTTTTGATTTGTTTTTTTTTTCCCCCCTGCCAGGTAAGAACGATGGGACTGTAAAAGGCCGTCAGTATTTCCACTGTAACCCTGGCTATGGAGTCCTTGTGCGGCCGGACCGAGTGATTCGGTGCGACACCCCTAAACGGCCCACAGAGAACCGGCTTAGTGGGGAGTTCCTACTGCTTAAGTCAGGTTCTGGCCTGTCCAATCAGAAAGCAGAAAATCGCAAATCCTGGAGCAACTAAACGCTGCTGTTTGCTGTATGATTGCATGATCACAGTCCCGCACTTGTGCTATGTAACCCTGGTACTCTGGGTCTACATGGAGAAGATACAGCATTCCCTCGACACCAACACCAGCTTACCTGCTCTTGTGATGAGTCCCATATCAACACTGAATAAACTGTGCGAGTTGAACTTTGAATACAACTCCTGAGGAACCCTGGTGTTTGGGGTCAAACGGTTGAATTTTTTTTTTTTTCTCTACCTTTTGAGTACATGCTTTGATTAATCTTCCTCCCATTTATTCAATAATCTGTGCTGAGAATCCCGAACGTGCCTTTGTGATTCAGGTTGTTTTTGTTTTTATTTTAAGTCATATCTTATTCCTCTTTAACACTAGAGAGAAAGCCTTCCGTCAGCACGTGGTCTGATCTCAGGGATTGGTCAGGGATAACGGTTATGTCTGATGTAAGAGAAAGCTAGGTTCTGCATCAGAGGATACCAAATGTGTGGTTTATGCATATATCTATTTAAAGGCCTATTCATACCATACACACGTTTTCTGCAAGATGTGCTGAATTGCTGTGAAGCTCTTTTTTTTATTCTTCTGAGCTATTTTTTTTTAATCTTTATGACATCATGTCATCTTATTATGATTGCACTGGAAGGTTGATAGCTCATGTTAGAGCTATATGATACTTGTTCTAAAAATAAAAATGAATTAGTGCTTTAGTGAGAAAAGCAAGTGCATGTTTATAGCTCTGGCATTATTTTTGTGCCGATGTTACTTCAGTAGATTATCTAATCTTATAACAAATGACAAAGTAAATCCTGTAAGTAGACATTAGGCCGAACGCTGAGAAGTACTGGCTCACTGCAATTTAATTTTTTTTTTTCCTCTTCAAATGCATATGGAGGCACGTGTGCTGGGAACAAATAATTTACAATTCTTTTACACTTCCATGATGCATGATGTGTGGTATGAATAGGCCTAAAGATAGGAAGTTGCATTTTTAATGCGATGTACTGCATTTATTGCATGTGAGAGAATATGGAGAAAGGAATTGCTTTGGGAGAAAAGTCTGTACCTCATATGAGGACAAGGCCACTACATACCTCAGAGCATGTAGCATGTAGATCTGAGTGATTTTAGAGCATGTGCAAGTTTAACTGGGATAAGAGGTTTTAGTGTTGCACTGGTATTCATGAGGATAAACCTCCAGTTACTGACACCAGTGCAATCATTTTAGTGATTCATTCGGTTCAGTCTTCCATGAGGAATTTAGCAAAAATGCCATGTACGAAGATACGGGGATGGACCAATTCCGGGCAGTGCCTAAGGCTACACTATATAATTATTTGCATAAAGTGAATAAGTGGAAAAAAGTCATTCCAAGAGAAAGTATTAAATGTTTTGCATCATTACACAGTCAGAGATGCACATACTTCAATATGAAGGAGCATGAATTAACTGTCTTGCACATGGGAGCAGACCAGAAAGATGGGTTATACCATTGCATTTTAATCTGTACCCTACGTTCACACTAGCACACGTGTCCATTGTACGTTCTTGCACAGTGCAGTAACAGCTATATACAGCTTCTGAAGCAAACTGGTTAAAAAGATTACAATAATGCACTAATCAATGATTGATCTTGATTTACGTGTAACAGCCTCCCTGGCAAATGTTAGCGACATGTTCCAAGCTTTATTTGTCTCTATACATATTTATTGACGTGATAAGATTCATCCATTTTCGAGCATCAAACAGTTAGTGAACATCGGACCACAGGTCAGACCGCGGAATCATGTGAGCCAGTTTTGCTGTTATATGGCATTTGCATGAAATTGGGCAAATCTGGATTAAAATCTCACTCACTCACTAGTGTGAACGCAGAGGTAAAGTCATTAATGTGATTTCTTAAATCGAATGCAATATTGATTTTATTAAAGTATATTTTAATTATTCTAGATAGATATATGGAATTTTTTATCAAGTTTTCAATTTATGAATCCCTTTGAATTAAAACATTGCACATTTGATTTAGATTATATCCCTGCCCACCCAGTGGCTGTGTCTTCTTGTTTTATAGAGGGTTTAAAATCGAACGGAGGACTTGGTGCTGAAATAAAAAGCCATCACCTTTTTAACTCGCAAGATTCCCCAGGAAGGGGTGAGATTTCCTGAAAGTAGTATTTATTTTCCTGATTTTATATTTCTTCAGTAGCTCCAGAGCTTCTAACTAACTGAACTGTGTGTGTGTGTGTGTGTGTGTGTCATCATTACCATGGCTTCATCTCATCATTGCACAAGTCTTTGAAAAACTGTCACGGAAATGTATCTTATCATTTTTTTATCATGTTTGTGTGCCTTGTGCATCATATTTGAAAAGGTTCGCACAAGTAGTTGAGTATCGCGCTGCTCTTATTGGACTGGGTGGACAGACATGGGTGGGCGAGATGAGTAAATAAATAAAAATCCTAATTTTATGACATGCAAAGTTAATAAAATCATTAAAATATCCGTAGGAATAGTCTTGCATATTTACTTTGTATTTGACTCACTTTGTGCGATTTCACTTTTAGTTTAAATGTTAAGTGCAACTTGCAGAACTTTTTGTCTAAGCTCCACCCCCATCTGCGATTAGTAACCTGCTGTCTGCTTGGCTCCCCCCCTCGAGATGTTACAGTAATGTCTAATTGTGTGTTTTGTACATATAGCATGAATGTTGTTAGCACGTCTGTAGTGATTTGTAGTTGTAAACCTGTATGTTCATAAAATCCCGATGTTCTTGATATGATTTATTACATGGACACGGAGATCATTTTTGTGGAGCAAGCTGTTTGTCTGTCTGTCTACCTGTCTGTCTGCCTTCCTGCCTACCTTTCCGTCTGTCTATCTTCCTGTCTGTCTGGGTGTCTTGGTTGTTCTCTACACTGGGGTTGTTTTTATAAGTATTATGGAGTTACTAAACTATTTCAGTGATGCTTTTCTTGTATCCAGTGTTGTGAAACAATGACCATCTGTAGCCAAACAATAAAGAATAGCCGGGTTTAAAATGTACATTTTAAGTCATGATTTTGCAAGTCATAAAAAAAGGTTTAAAATAAGAATTTTTATTTTAGATCAGAAGTCGTATAACGACCATCACAGTACTGTATTACACTTAATTTGGTGACCAAAGACAAAGTTCTTGGTGTGAGAAATTTTTACCGTTTACCCTGCAACAACTCGTCTTAAAACCCACCAGAAGGAGAAATGTGAACTCATGTGACCGCTAAGACACCATAGCAGCGATCAAAATGTAAACATGTTAACTGACAGAAAAGTATCTCCTTATCTCCTCTTGTGTTGAAGAGCGTTTGTGTGTTTATGCATCACGCTGATCGTTTTCGGAACCAGGACACCAGTCAGTTAGAATCAGACATAGCTTGTGCACCTTATCACGACTCATTAGTTTTCTGTGTACAGTATGAGCTTTACAAAGCACTGAAATTATACAAGTGCAAACCCGGTCAACATTTCAGATACTGACATCGTGTATTACTGACGCAAAAGATTTTGCCAGGTTTTAAGTGCAATTTATCAATGATCCCCGATTTACTGATAATTTCCTGTTAGCCTGTCGGGCGTTTTCATATCTGACATTTCACAACTTTTCTCAAACCTGACACTAATCTTCAGCAATATTAAATTGATCACAAAGTGTCCTTTCAGCTCCGTTCCAGCCAGGTTCGGTGACTCAGACACGGCTCAGTGCGTCCTGTTTAACCCCTGAGCGCCAGTAAACGGTTTCCCCGCATCGGTGCACCGACTCCCAGCTCCTTTTCCTTCCAGAGCTTCGTCCTGGAGTTTCACTCATATATGCTCATGAACCACTTTTTACAACCTCTGTGTGTGTGTGCGCGCGTGTGTGTGTTTGTGTAAAAGTGTATTCTTAGACTTTAATCTGAGCACAAATTTGGGATTAATTTAATGATGTGTAATATGGTGCTGATATCCAAAGAGTAATCCTGTATAATAATTCATTTATAATTTCTTTTTTATTGCCTGTACAGTAATCTCTGTGGACAAGAAAAATAAAAATGACTGATTGATTTACCAAAACGACTGCATCCCTGTCTTCTCCGGTCATTATTCATCAGTGCTGTGACCGTTCATGTTCTCCATTCTCTTTTCTTTTTCCTCCGTTTCCTTTTTTTCTCACTCTTTTCTCTGTCTTGAACAATTTTCTCCATTTTCTCTTCTTTCCCCTTTTTAAAAAAAAACCTTTTAAAACCTTCCTCTGTTTACTTTAGCTTGTTTTGTTTCTTCACTTTTCTTCATTCTGATAATTTCTGTCTTTTATTTTTTCTTCCTGAATGTGCTGTCCATCCACATACCTGACCTCACCTACACCCAGGTTTGACGAGATGCAGTGACTGACAGGACAGAGGGAGTAAGACCCTGTGATTTTCTTTTTTTAAATTTTCTTTGTCATTCTTAACTCCACTTGGAGATTTGTTTTTCTTTCTTCTATTTTTCTTCACCTTAAATCTACCTTTATTTTTTTCTTTTACTTGCTTTCAATTCTTTAAAATTAACTTTCACAATATTTCTGTTTTACTCTAGCTTTCCCCGTTTTCTTTCTTTTTTTCTTTCTTTCCATTCAGAGGACATTTAGATCCTACCAGTTAACAGTTTTCCAGGAAAATGCGAAAAGTTTGGAATTTGTCATTGATTTAGACTTTATTCTCTAGAAGATACAGTACTAAAATAAACACAAGTTTAAAAAAAAGTCTTAAAAAAGTGATAAAGCATACATTATACTACATATTCATTACTGAACAGTCTACTGTCCAAAAAAAGGCACTAAATTCTGAAATAGGAGTTACAAGATTGAACTATTCTTAGTTGATACAACAGTATTTGCGTCATATAATATTTATATATATATATATTTTTATATATTTTTTAACATATTCACATATTGAACATGGACAGAACGACAGGACAGTCAAGCTCCTGATCTCTCGTCAAACAGAAAGCACAGAATGCTCGTCCAACCCGATCAAACAATTTGGGTTCTTTTCTGGACATCATTAGTAAAGGTGGCGTGCGATATTTAAAAAAATATTTTTAAAAAGCTGGATGTTTAACTAATTGGGAATAAAAGGATTTCTATCAGAGGTCATCCATCAGACTCGAGCTAACGATTTCAAATCTAGTGAAATAAATATTAAGTGCAGCAGAATATCAACTGAAACAGAGTGTGAGCTCGAGAAAATTAAAGATTGTCCAAATGATGCCACATTTGAACCCTAAAGTGAAATCACATCTCAAATTAAAGGGAACAAAAAGTGCAAATGTTTCGGGAGCTCTATACTCCTGAGCAATATGTGAAGACAATACTCTGCAAATACAAACAGCAGAACTGAAATTATTTCAACTTTGGGAAAGTTTGTGTCCTTTCAATATCGTTCAAAAGTGAACGCTTATTTGTGACTGAGAGCGTTTTACAACAGAAATTCCTCTTATACACTAATCCCTAGATCAGCCAAGAATGCTGCTTTGGCCAAACATTCTCTTTTTAGGATTAAACTCCACTGCAGTTCTTTGATGTCCAGTAATAATTTGGATAAAATGTTTTGACTTTAATTCAAAACTTAATTGAAAAAAAGTGGACTGACTTTCTGTGCATTAAATGTTAAATAAACATTTGCATGTTTTGTCTGTTTGTGCATGCCTGACTTATTACCTTAGAATTTTGGGGCAGGTCTATATAAATGTGCAGAGCAGACTCATTGCAAACAGATTGATTTAGATATTAGTGTAATCATTAAATCTAAAAGCCACTTCAGGAGTGGTAGAGAGACACTCTCTGCAATTTACCACAACTGGACAGCAGGTATTAAATTCCAGAATTCCATTAGACAGATGAAGGTCAATTAAGACGGTTTATCTAGAATCTCCAAATGTTGTGTTCATATTTTGTAGTTTTTAATCCGAGATACTGAAATGTAATTTACCTTTCATTTTCTTCCACTAAACCCGCACCAACTTTTTGTGTGCGTTAAAGCCGACACTCTGTAGAGCTCAGTACAGCATCCTGATGCACAAAACTATGAGGTTACACATGGTATGTTAACAGCATTTGTCCCATTGCTTTTAAAGAAGCCTAAAGACATGTAGCAGGCTCTGGGTAAGGGAGGAGGAGGAGGAGGAAGATGAAGCACATGATCATTGCTATGGCTCATGTGTTTTAGGACCAGATCTCACTACTGAGGAGACTCGGGTTTACAGGTAGCTAGACGGCAGGAGGCTACTACGTCAGGTCAGGAGGTGAGGAACGTCAGTGCTTTATTTACACAGAGAGACATTTATTCCCCTTTTTAATTCCCAAAAATCTTGAGACTGGCTGTAAGAAATGGGAGTTAACACCTGGGTAAAACTTGGCCTCAAACTGTACTTTTTCATTAAAAGGTTTCAGTAACAGGGCGGAGTCAACATATGGAAAACGGGTCAGTGTTTTTACTTTACTGTAATTTACTTTACAGGCAGCGGAGGGCGCTGAACAAGACAAACTGCTCCATTTAAAGAACAGTTAAAAGATACTAAAAGGAGACATCTCTCTTTTTTGTGATTTCAATGACCAAATTCTCCTAAAAGTGCATTTCCACTTCATACGAATCTCTGTTTAAACATTAGAATAATAAGATTATGGCTGTTGGAGGAAAGTTGATTTGGGCTAATGTGAGATTAACTGATTCCTCTTCACCTTTGGTCTCGAGTCGCGTGACAACATTTTCCCTTTTTCAAATTAATCACTTTTTTGTTTACGAAGGCCTGAGGAATTGAACTAGCACGATGGGCATTCAATAAAGAGTGTTAGTTTCTCATAGGGAGGTTAAAGAAGAGGAGGACTGAACTTAGCTTAGGTGTTAAAACTGAAATAGTTAAATGCTTATTATTTCCATTCAATTTGAACATATGCAGTTATTAAAATGCGTAAACTGCTCCGAGATGCAGGAGTTTGTTTGAGGTGAAAAATTAGCAAGTCTAAAACTTACTCCCTCCTGACCGCAACGCCGTCTCCTCCCTTGGCAGATACAGTGTGTGTATGTGTGAGAGTAAGAGAGTCGTGTGTGTTGATGGAAGTGTCCTCAGACGTCCTCGAGCACCTCTGCCTTGACGTCGTTGCCGCCCCTGCCCTGCTGCGACAGCGCCAGGATGGAGTGATTGACTGCCGCCATCTCCACCGCCAGGCTGATGGGGTCCTGGTGCTCACCCGGTCCCATGCTCTCGTCCTGGTGGGGGAGGGGCGACAAGACCGGGACACAGCCGTCAGTCTGATGCCAATCAGCTTGATGCCCTGCCCCCACTGCTTGAGCCCAGCCCTGCCCCAATGGGATGCTCCAACCAACCAGAGAGCAAACTTGGTACCTACAAATGCAAGAGTGGCCTTTTAGGGTGTTTGTTTTGTTTTTCCACTGCACTTTCAAAGCCAGAAAGTGGCCCAAGCAGAAACCAAAAACTTAAACAAGAGACTTAAGGTGTGCATCAGGACATCCTGGTGTGTTATAACCAGAGGCAAACAGCTAAACAATACCAATTCATCCGATTAGCTGTCTTATCTGCTCTATTATTAGCCGAGCTCAGATTCAGGATGAAAGGCAAGTTCATAAGGCCGTTTTGAAAAGTGCAGTGGAAATCCATCCATCATAAGGCCATGAAAACTTTCAAAGCTAGCTAATGTGATGTACGTAAAGAAATGTACCAGCTCTAAACACATCAGGTGTACCTGAAAGCAGGATGACACTACCCCACTACTGAAACCCAAAACCTCTGGCCACTGCTCTCTTTCACACACAAAACAGCCCTCACAGTTCTGTAGTCTCTGAATGTGTCTTTTACAGTCAATATTAAAACACAGCTGAACAGTGGAGACTGGAAATGTTAAGAGAAATTTTATTGAAAGTGGAATTAAATACAACCCTTACCGTCCCTAACCCTGGCTCGGTGCCCGGCTCGCTGAAGTCGTTGCCGTCGATGTCGTCACTGTTGGAATGACCGCCTGGACTCTGCGCATCGATCCCATGAGTCTCTAGGATTGCTGCTTCTTCGGAAAATAACACACCTTGCCATAACATATCAGGGTGTTAGGGTGGACATTTTCACTAATTTATTTAATACATTTTATATGTGTATTGCATGTGCATTAACATGGTTTTATGATAAATTTATCATAAATCATAAATTAAAAGAGCAGGTTGTAATTTTTCAAGATGTACACAAAAAGATTTTGTGTACACTGAGGATTGAAGATTTTCTCTTCCTGTTCTTTTGAAATCTCTAATATATTTGCCTTTCAGGTGAAAAGGGGAGGATATCATTCCAGGCCCAAAGTTTGAATAAATTGAAATAATACTGTATCTTTAAGAAACCTTTAAAATAATATAATAAGTAGTTTCAATAGTTAAAAAAGTAGAAATGACAAAAAACACTTTAAGCAATACATCTAAAAAAGTAAATTAGTATTTTTAAATAATTAATGAATGATGAAATAATTGTACTGCATGTAGAGGAGATAAAGTGCAGCTTTGTTGGTTCTACCAAAGGAAGAGCTGAGACATTTTCATAAACCCGCCCACAGGGCTTCAACGTTACCTATACTGGCTCGTCTCTTAATCTCCTTTCGCCGGTTAGCAAACCAGTTGTATACTTTAAGAGATGTGACCCGCTCCAGATCAGAAAGCTTCTTTCCTAAACAAAAAGACATTGTACGGAGGGTCAGGAAGGATTTTTATGGCTTTGGCCTGCATTTATAAAAGGCTTCATTATTATGTGTCACTTCACCTGGCTTCTGTATCACAGCATTGCAGGCGTTGGCAATTTCCTCGCGTTTGGCCTCATCAGGATACTGGTTGTCGTTAAAGTAACTGAAATGACAACAACACCAACAATAATAATAATAATAATAATATCACTGAATCAGGTCTTTTAATAAACTCTGCAGGTGACAGCAGGACGGTCCCTGATAAGCTCATTAACCAGTTACGTAAACACTTAATTACTGGAATCAGGAGTGTTAAAGTTAAGAAAAAAAAAATCTGAATTAAAATTCCCAACCCTGACCTCTCCATGACAGCAAGACACTCCTTCCTCCAGGTGAAGCGGCTGCCGCGGCGCAGGCGGAAGCTCCCGGGGCTGCAGTTGATGGGTGGAGCGCTCTGGTGCCACTCTACAATGTCCTCCAGCGCCATGGGGGCAGGTCTCATTGCCAGCGTGGCACCTAGGAGGACAAAAAACAACCGTTTATCAGCTCTACAGCTCTCAGCGTAGGGTAGCAAGTGTGGTTTTAAGCTTACAGGACATGGTGGTTGCTCTGGATCTCTGGAATTATCTTCACCTTGCATACGGCATAAACCTTTATACTCATTTGTTAATATTGCTCCTTTCTAAACTGCACCTAATGATCCGAAGCCAGAACTGAATAAAAAAGCTAAAAGTGCATTTTTTAAAACAATGTCTGAAGCAGGTATGAAGACTTTCGCTGCTCCAGTACACCAACCTGAAGTGATCAAATACATTTTGTCTAGTGAAACAATTCATAAAATATATCAAACTCCTGGAGTCACGGAATGTTTAAGGATGTAAAGTGCATTTTAATTAATAGTCTATGTACACACAAGTTTTGTCATGAGACACAATCCACACATCACAGCTCTAAAAAGAGCAGCGCTTTAATAATGGAGAGGTCAGGTTGCTATAGAGGGACGGCGGAGTAACAGGGATGGAGGTCAGGCCTGTGTGAGGGGTGTGTGCCATTACCAGGCGTGGTCTTCTCCAACTGGTACCACCTGTAGAAGGCTCTCTTCTTCTGCTCGCTCAGATCAGAACCCTGCTGCAGGAGCCAGTGGGAGATCCGACTCTGACTGATGCCTGGGCAACACACACCATTTTATCAAGAGTGACAATCAACTCAAGCCGGTTTGTAGATGTGCAGGTAACTGACCAATATCTTAGCTGTTATGTAAAGTCGTGAAAATGGTTTATTTGTTAACTGATGGCATAACTCACTGTGCATGGAAAAAGTGCTGAACTGGAGTGTTTTACAAACAGCGCACATGATCATTGGCACACAGAGCTGAGTGAGAAGCGTGTCATGAGCACTGACCTGTGACTTGAGCAACAACTGCTTGTGAAATTCTCCGGCTTCCTAGGAAGGCCTTGATCTCCTCTTTAATTATATTGCTGTCCTTTCTAGAAACAGAGAAAGAATGATAATTGATAGATGTTTGAAAAATGGGACTAAAATGCAATCTATAATAATAATAATACTAAGAAGAAGAAGAAATAATAATAAATCATTATTTATTGATTATTATAGTGACCTCATGAGCTCCTCCACCCGGTCATCAATGTCCACTTCCTCCTCAGTGGATTCGAAGCCGAAGGCCCGAGCGTGTACAGGGTACTGGGGAGGCGAAAGCTTCCCGTTGCTGACAGGCGCCAAGCTGTCGCGCCCGTTCTGAGCCGCTGCCGTTACTATGCCCATGGGCACAGTAATGGTGGGAGGCGGAGAGGTATCGTAGCTGTTTGGAGATGGCGACGGAGTGCTGCCTTGGAAAACGGTCTGAGTGGCCACAGAGGTGGATGAGGACGAGGTAGGAGCGGTGCTGGACAAAGCGGCAGAATTTGAGCTGCTATGGCTGTTGACTCCTCCTGCTACTCCTCCCGCACTCGTCCCTTCTGTGTAGGAGTTGCGCGGGCCGAACTTCTGCACGTGCTCGCGCTCCAGGCGCTCCAATGTGTCCAGCGCTTGCAGGATCTCCTGCTTGGTCATGCCGCTCCCACGCAGCCGCTGCAGCAAATCGATCTGCTCGATGGTGAAGCGAGGCTCGTCGGTGTAATGTGACATTCTGACCAAACATGAGGAGAGAGCAACCACAAGGACGAATTTATTAAATATTATTACCGATGTGCTATATGCATACACAATGACACGTCTGAACAATGCTCGTTGCTAGGCAACCAGAAAATATGGTCGCTGAGCATTAGACAGCGAATGACTAAGGCTATCAATTTAGCTGCCAAGATCTCAGCTCACACGTATTTTACAGATCTTGAATCGGACGGTATTTGGAGTGAGAGGATCATCAGGAATAAACCTTAAAAAAAAGGGAAGCTGCTTCAGTTACAAAAGGGGTTAAGGATTCAAGAAAAAAATATAAAACCAATCTGCTCGTAATCACACAGATCTTTTGGCTTGATAATAAAAGCACAGAGCTGTGTAAGGGGTTTGCGCTGGCTGGATTATTCATTTCTCGTCTGGTATAGGTTAGCAAAGCAATTCCTGATTGGAAATTCATATGGAAAGCACATTTCAGTGGCACTTTTTTTCAGAAGGCAGCACTGCAAATCTGCATGTGTGCGTGCATGTGGGTGTTTGTGTGCGCACATGTGTGAACACGCATGCACCAGACCTAGTCTTTATTATTTTTTAAATTCCAGGCAAATCCTTATAGCATTGTGTGTGTGTGTGTGTGCCTGTATTTAGTCATTTGTGAGGACCAGATTGCAAGATGACTGTAGAAATGTGTGATGAATTGGAGATTAGTTATTTTATGTGATGCAGATTGAGAAGTGTTGCTTTTATTAAAAAAAATTTTTTAAACGATCTTTGACGTTCTTTGAGGTTAAGGTTTAGCTACTTGGCTACACAGTCAATGTAATTACCTCAAAAAATGTGTGTGTGTGTGTGTGTGTATATAGACTTGCGTACATGTAGACAGGCTGAGCTCAGCACTGAGAGAATTATTCTCAGATAAAATTCCTGCTCTGAGGCTCTTTTGTTAAAACTAGCTCAGCTATCTTGCATGGATTTTTTTTCCTGCTCTGTGGTTTCTCCTTAAATTTCTCTCCTCCCTCCCGGGTGCCGTCTCAGCTCTGCCGCTGCGCTGCGTAAAAGGCCATTTAAACTCCTGCAGGAATGCATGTATTATCCTTGCTTTCACCTCACAGAGACGCCATATTTCACTGCACACACTGGAGAATAGCAGCAGCACTCAAATGGATTTTAGATGAATAATATACATCTCAAATATTATCATTATTTTTAATTCACAGGAACTAACTGAGGTGTTCTGCAGATGTGTCACAACATTAAGAATAATTACGAGGGTGAGACAAATGAAAGCCTCTTTTTTCTTTTTTTTTTTTTTGCATTGTCTGCTGCCAGCAGGAATTGCAAAAGTGTATAATTTTCCTACACAATCCTGCTTGTAACCTGACAAAAATTTATTCAATTCTTTTCAAACTGATAGTTACGGTTTATACTTATCTTTTGTAAATTTTTTAATTCATTTCCTTTTTTTTTTATACAGTAAAGCTGCTTTGTGATAATGACCATTGTTACAAGCACTACACAAATCAAGTTCAATGATGGGCTTTTTACGGTTTAACGCCCCTCATTAAAATTAGGACATGTTCCTTAATAGATTTTTTTTAATGTAATGCAATTTTAAATAGCTGTTGTATAAAATTTAATTGAATTCAGTTTTATGTCTATAGCACTATATAGTCATTGTCACAAAGCAGCTTTACAGAATCAAAAACAAAATATGACGCCGTTATAAAACATTGTTACTGAAACTTACATCCTAACACTAACTCCACTTCAAAGTTGATTACTTTTCTATATAAATGCTGGACCAGAGTGATGTATTTCATACAGATATGGTATAATACAAAATACATAAACACATACCGCAATTAGCTTTTTCCTTGAAAGAGTTAAGAGTTAAATGTTTTCTGCAGGACGTATTTGCTAAACAGTGCAACTGTTCTTTCCATGATGCAAAACTAGTCTGGAAATTTTCACGCTTTTCCAGAAACCCGTCCTCAGAACACTGTGACACTGCTTCCAGTAAGTGTTTCGCTCAATCTTTGTCTGAGAATTTTAGAATTTTTCCCACAGCTCACACCCACCTCCCTATGATACTCAGGTATGATAATTACTTCTTTAATATATATGCAAATCATCATGCAGTGCTATTGAAGCTGCAGGAGTGATTTTGAAGGAATGTCTGAGTCAGTTTTGTGCAATATCAAGATCATCATCTTCATCATTATTTGAGATCAACAGAACAATTTTCCAGACATTAATACTGTATCACCAGTGATGCTGTAATGAGTGAAGCTGCTCAGTAATCAATTAGAAATGTCACTGCGCATGTTTTCTTATGATGGTTGAAGCCAGGTGCTACTACGGATGACCTCCTGGATTTTGACATGAGGGATTTTACTGTTTAGGATGTTACAGTGTTTAAACGGAATTGCTTAGTGCCGTCAACTGTAGTGTAGATGTGCTGTGTGGAGTGCCCAGTGCTCGCAGGGGTGAGCTGCTCAAACCGTGTGCTCGCCGATACTGCTCTGTGCTCTCTACTGAAGACACTGTTAAAGGTTACAGTAGGAAGATCCTCCTCTTCATTTTTCAGTTTTGTCATTCATGAACTACATCTGGATCATTACATCACAGAGTATCACTTCATATCAGATGTTTGGTATTTGAGCATTTTTTTTGTATAAGCATGTGCAAACCAACAAGCCGTTTCTGACTAATCCCCCAAAAGCAGGTATTATATGATACCAATATGTGTATTGATGCAGCCCTGATTACTATTACGATGTTTGTTATAGATCAGATTGTTTAAGCCTCTTGGTGGCATGGTGGCTTAGTCGTTAGCAGTGTCGTCTTGCACCTTCATGGTCCGGGTTCGATTCCCGCCTCGAGTCTGTGTGCATGGAGTTTGCATGTTCTCCTCATGCTTAGTGGGTTTCCTCCCACAGTCCAAAGACATGCAAACTAGGCTAATTCCCAAATTGCCTGTAGTATATGAATAAGTGTGTGTTTGTGCCCTGCGATGGATTGGCACCCCGTCAGGGTGTATCCTGCCTCGTGCCCCAAGTCTCATGGGATATCCCTGTATACAGAATAAAGCGGTATGGACAATCAGTGAGTGAGCGAGAGTGAGTGAGAGAGACTCAGGATCATCACCTACACTCTTTACACACGGTTACACACCCAGGCTAAGTGCACTTCACAGTGGTGACTTGTGAATTGAAGTGTTTACTTAGGATTCTACAGGACCCAGAAGCACACATGAACCGTAAGCTAAAACCTGAAGGACTGATCTGGATAAACTAATCCTGATCTCGATATGATCACTCGGGATTAATCAGAGCTGCGCTGAATGCAATAATAATAATAATAATAATAATAATAATAAGTCCGAGTTGGTTCATGCATGCAGTGTTTGTATGCTGGTGTTTCTGTAAGAGCAGCGAGAGAGAGAGACAGACAGAGACACAGGGACAGAGAGACACAAGACAGAGCGAGACAGAGAGAGATGAAATTGTTGCTCGTGCAGCTCCAGGCGCTCGCGCTCGCTCCTACCTCCAGCCGGGCCTCCGTCCAGCAGAACATTGAATTTATTTAAGCGGCAGAATTTTTTGGTCCCAGAGCAAAACAAGACGCGCGTCCTTAAAGTTCCTTTGTCACCAAAGCCACGGCGCCATGTCCTCCTGCCCCTCCGAGTCTCCCCCCCCTCTGCCTGCCCTCCTGTTTAATCAGCGAACCCGCAGCTCACTGCAAAACATCATCTGCCTTTGTGTGACTGACAGAAGCCATATTGATATGAACAGTAGAGCCGCGCGGGGCATCATGGGAGCTGTAGTTCCGCCCAGGGAACCTGGACTACAACCAGAAACAGAGCAGCTAGATCAAGTGCATGTCTTTGTTGTCTGTTTCCTGAAATTGCAGCACATGTTTTTTATTATTATTATTATTATTATTATTATTATTATAAAATGACTTCCTCTATACAATCCTGAAATTTTGTCATCAATAGGGGAAAACCTAGATTGTGGGTTATAGATTTATACAATTCCTTTTTAACATGAACATCAACTGTCTTCTTTTTAAAATCTCATCTTAAAGAAAAATGCTATAATTAATTTATTTTTAATAATAAATAGATGCGCACACATAAAGAGGTCTGTATTTTAATCCTGATCTTTCAGATTTTAATAAATGATTATTTTAGGTATTTATTTTATTACACAATAATAACACTCATCATCAATGATCAATAATGTAATGTTTGGATGTAAACCTTGGCGCCCTCTAGTGTCACCATGATATTATTTCTCGTGTGCAGTAGAAAGATAAGCTTTTATGGAGTAATTAGCAATCAGTTATTACTTACTCAGATACTCACTCACTCACTCACTCACTCATCGTCTACACCGCTTTATCCTGTGTACAGGATCACAGGGGGCCTAGAGCCTATTCCCGGAGGCTTAGGGCACAGGGTGAGTGCAAATCCATTGCAGAACACACACATATATACGCATTCGCTCACACACAACGGGCAATTTGGGAACGCCAGTTATCCTAATCTATATGTTTTTGGACTGTGGGTACCCAGAGGAAACCCACCAAGCATGGGGAGAACATGCAAACTCCATGCACACAAACCCTGGAAGTACAAGGCGACAGTGCTAACCACTAAGCCACCGTAACGCCTCAGTTACTACTTACTTAAGTGAATATTAGTTGGTATTCTATCACACAACCCAAATCCTGATACGCTCTGCTCAAATGTAAATGTAGAATAAAATATTTAGATTTATATTAACAGCACTGCTAGGTGTATATGTTTGTAAAAATTATAAATATATTTAATTTTATATTTAAAATGATCCTGAATGATGGCGCATACTAATAATTACGAGTATGCTGTAAATATCCAAATGACATAAACCACTCTTTCTTGCTTTATTCAATAATAATAAAAAAAATGTTTCACCTGCTAACAACAAAAAAACAACAGCAGCAACAAGATTCAGAGACACTGTGCAGATCTTTAGTCCATGATCAAAAGAATGAATTTAATAAAGCTGTCTCAGTTGGTTCCTGAATGAGAACATGTCTTTGTAAGCCTTAAAGCCATGCATTTGCTGGTCTGGTCGTGTTTTTACTGAAAATCAGACTATCCCCCCCTTCGCCCCCCCATTTTCCATCATGACACAGTCAGGGTACAGCAAGTGTGTGATAATAGCTGAAAAAGCTAATGCGAAAACAGTATAACACCACATATCTCATTCCTGCTCAAATGATACACACACATATATACATACTGATTTCACGCACAGCGCCTGAGTAAGTGTCAGGATATGGGAAGACGTTCTATTTTTTTCTCATTTCTTACCTCTACAATTCCTTCCTCATGGTGACTAAAACACAGTGTCAGGATTGTGCTGAATGAAATAGCATGAAATTAGTTATGACATAACAAATCTCTAACAAACACACAGAACTGAGTGAATCTGACCCAAAACCAAGACCTGAATATTTCTTAACATATATACTCAGCAAAAAAAGAAACGTCCTCTGACTTTCAACTGTTTTTACTTTCAGTAAACTTAATGTGTAAAT
>JAOVVA010000002.1:3234629-3249529 GCA_028565275.1 Leiocassis micropogon | reverse complement strand
AAGTGACCCCAAACTTTTGAACGGTAGTGTGTGTGTGTGTATATATATATATATATATATATATATATATATATATACACATACACACACACATACACACACACATACACACAGAGGAAGAGAGAGCAGGAAAGAGAGAGAGTGAGAAAATTACTATAGTACATTCCAGCTAACATTTGATATATTCAGTATTTTGTAATTTCCATAAATGAAGGAATTATAAATAATTTATGTTATGGACTGCAAGTAACTTGGTCTGAAAGCATTTGTTCCAGGTGGTTCGATCCTTCACACAGCTGAAACTTGGGTTAAAAGTGACTGGATAGTAATAAATTTAAACAAACAAAAAGATAGACATCAGATGTCACAAAATGACTGTCAGGCAAATTCTTACAGGATTACACTGTAGCATCGTTTGACGTACATATACTATATTTAACTTTTGATGTATTTTTTTTATATCACAAAATATAAAACAAAGTATGAAAAAGAATTAATTATACAAAAATAATCCAGCACTAAATAAAAATGTTAACTTTATAGGTGAGAGTGAACCTTCGTTTTATCTCTTAGAGATAATCGCTGATGTGAAGGAATGGAGGAGAGAAAGTTGGGTAATTCTCCTTCAGGGGTTTTCTCTCATTTTTGTTTCTTGGCCTGTGGTTCGTATGTGGCAGCTGGTTTCACTAAAAATCTATCCAGAGACAACTGTTACTTCTGTGCTGCACACTTGCACAACTGCGACGCACAAAAAAAAGACACTGCGTTATGATTGATAAGGTGTAGTACTCTGTTTGCCACATTTCAGATGATACTTCTCGGCAAAGACTTGGATGTCAGTCCACTTTGCACAAAATTTTTTCATCATGTGCATGATCCGCAAACTGGTGCAAGGTGACACAGTCATGCATCAGGAGTAGTTCGTAAACAAAGACAAATTTTAGGCTACTGTTTTCATCGTAAACCGATTTGTTCATAGTCCGGGTCATTCGTGTGCCAAGGTTCCATTGTATACGTGACTATTTGGGATCACAATATGGAACGCAGAAACTTTAGCTAATAAGAGTGATGAACAAGCCATGGTTGTAACAATTTATCGTATTAAATGAATAAATACATTTTAATCAACGCACTGATTATGAGATCGCAGTTATGACGATTGGTGATGAATGTGTTAACTAGTTTACAAGCAGGCTAGCCAAGTTAGGGAAGGTTAATGCTGTTTTTTTTATTCGGGATTGTGGAAGTGGCTACAATTTGTAGATCCTGTCATTTTGATGAGAGTAAAAGAATTTAGGATATGTTGTTATTCGACAAAGATTAAAATTCTAAATGTCCATGGGGGACTTCAAAGGGTACTTGATTTAACAGTAAGAGTATCTAACCTTGTAACAAGAAACCAGGCCAGCTGAGAGAAATCTGCTGAAGCCCTCATGTAGGTCTTAATGTGGGGCATCGCTCTGCTCCTGCCTGAGGTTTCAGCTCTCCATCCACTGAGAGAGTGAGAGAGTGAGAGAGAGAGAGAGAGAGAGAGAGAGAGAGGGAAAGATTGTTGTCAGGAAAAAGAAGAAGATGAAGAGACAGAAGTAGGGAGACAGCGAGAAAGATAAAGAAAAAGGGGAAATAGAAAAACAGAGAGAGAAGGAGCGAGACAGAGAGAAAGAAATAAAGACAGGAGTAGGAGAAAGAGAGATGCAGGGTAAAGTGGGGGTTGACTTTTACAATCCTTTATTCTACACAAAAGGCATATTGTACAAAGACAGAGAATTTATATATTAGTTACACTAAAATATAGCTTGTCAGGATAAGAAATTTTGCAAGACAATAAATTACTGACATACAGTCATAAATTGCAGGTCAGAAAATACATACATCTTGATTAAAAAGGCACAAGAGCACCTGCATTTTCTGAGGAGACTTAAAAAGTCCCACCTTTGCTCCAGGATACTGGAGAACTGAATGATTGAGGGCATCCACACAAACTGCATCTCAGTGAGGTACAACAACTGCAGAGCTTTGGACCATGTGGCCCTCCAGAGGGTGGTGAAAAATGCCCAAAGAGTCATTGGTATTCAGCTACCCACCATGGAGGACATTTACAAGAAACGCTGTTTGCAAAAGGGCGAGAGGCATTATCAAAGATACCTCTCACCCTGACCATGGACTGTTCACCCATCTCCCATTGGGCAGGCACTACAGGTGGCTCAGAGCCCGCACAAACAGACTTAAAACAGACTTTTTCCATGTGGCTGTTACTGCACTGAACAGCTGATTATGGTATGTTAACCAATACACTACTACACTGTCATTTTCAGTCTATATTGCACTGCTTCATCCACTGTGCAAAGATGAACAGTGGAGGAAGCAGTGCAATATAGACTGAAAATGAAAATATAAACATAAAATATTAGTGGAGCATCTTTGTCTATCATTGCACTACTGCATATTCCCCCCTATTTATTCTGTAATAAAATTCTGTACATTAAATTTACAGATTATAGTGTAACAAAACATGAAAAATGCCAAAGGGGGTAAATATTTTTGCAAGGCATATGCATATCATGTTGAGCATGTAATCTTCTGACAGGTCATTTCCACTGCACAATCTTTGCATGTTTTGTTGCAAATGTTTGTTGTTTTTACCATACATACTTATTATTTTTAATCTGATGGTTAGATGCTAACTGCTTTCATTTCACTTTAATTTGCTGCAATGATAATAAAGAATAATCAATTATAATCTAATCTATTTCAGTCTATTTTTATCATAGATTTTCTACTTGGATACAGAAATGATTTCAAGCATACACAATATGCAATTTAACCATTCATTTCTATTTCTCTTCTGCTTTAGTATCTCATACTATCCTTGATCCATTTGTATTTCAGAATGCATGCAAGTCAGCTAATGAATATTAATAAGCACTTGGGCTCTGCTTATGAATAATAACAACTAACAGGCATTCTAAGTGAAAACAGCCTGTGATTTCAGAGAAAGGCACATAACATGTTTAGTTACAAATACATGAACAGGAGTAAAACATCACTTTAAGATGTGTTTCTTGAGAGCACCAGGAAGAGCACAAAAACTAGAATTTAAAGGAGAGGCTGTGTGGTGATTTTTGAGTGTATCATGCCTTAACCTTTTCTTTTGGCTTAGAAATCAAAAATCTGTAATCATAAAAAAAAAATCATACAACTGTAATGTCGAAGTAAAGGATCAGAGGTACAGTAAAGAATCGTTTAAAACGTCCCTAAAAAGGCATGCATGTATGTGGATGGCATTTTCAAAGACAGTGTTTAAAAATAAATAATAAAAAAAACTAATATAGGGGAGTTATATAATTGAAACTTATATGGGTTATAAATGTGAAGAACTCACTGGAAATAGGAATGGAGCCAGATCTGCTTCTGTGCTGTCTGTATACTGTAGGGTAAAGAACCTCCAGCTGGAGAGATAATAATAAGGAATAATGTAATTAATATTAACATTTATTAAGTAATGAAGCCTCTTTTATGCACAAAAAAATGTCTGTCTTTATGTTGTCTGTAATTTTTGTATATTTATCTAAAAAAGAAAATAACCAAAAGATGCACTTTTTTGTAGTTGAGTAATTGTAGTAATTGAGTTATTTTAAAAACTTTAAATAAAAAAAATAAAAAATAATTCAATATACAGAATGTATATTTTTTTAAACCTCTTTTTAAAAATGTCTTGACATGAATGGAAAATTGTGTTAATGTTTAAAAATATGTACAATAATTATTTATTAAGATAAATGCAAAGCACACCTGGATAGCCTTCCAAACTTGTTCGAACATTATTCACTGAAGGATAAACCTGGGAGAAGAGAGAGAGAGAGAAAGCAATAAGGGATCACCTTGATTATAGCACAGTGCTGCTAAATTCTGGATTGTGATTGGTACGAATGTGTTGATTGATTTCCTAGAACAGCAGCTTTGTCAGTACAGCTACAAATCACTGGTTAATATTAATGTTATATTAGTATGTTATGGTTTCTATAGTAACGGCTGATTCAGAAAGACTTGTGCAGTGGACGCTGCATGTAAAAGGATTAAAAACTCAAATGTAATCTTTGATAATAATGTAGATATTAGTCTTCAGCTTCATATTCATGGAGCTAATTCTTAATAAATTGTCGCCTGTTTCACAGCTGTGTGAGCTGTAAGACTGAAAGCTGGACACACACTCACTGCATGTCTGTAAACCCCTGGCGCACCGTTGCACAAGGGCATTCAGCTGGTTCTTCTCACACGACAGAATGAGGAACATCTCAGTTTTTCCTTTTTATTAAAAACACGTAGAAGTGACATCCCAGAAAACAGACACAGGCGACACAGGGATTAGAGTTAAACTCCTGCTGCTAAAATCTCTGCAAAAAAAAATGAAAATCAATCTCCCTGCTTGATCCTACACTTTTTAATATTGCACTGCATTTATTCAGCTAGCAGGGGTGTAACAGTCAGGAAGTTTGGGTTGAGGTGCTGATTTAAAAGGCAATTATTATAATTTGATTATTATTGAAAAAGCAATAATATGGTATTAAATATCAAATGGTATGTAAAAATTATTTCAATATTAAACTGACGTGTAAATAAAGTATTAAATTTTTACAAATCATATGATTTTATAGCAGATTCACTGGCATCAATTATTATTATTATTGAATCATTGCCTTATGTTCTGATCTGCGTTGTAGCGGTATTGTTAAATTTTGAATTGTTACACTAGGAATATAACTGAATCATACTGTATCATACCATATTCAGTAGTAGGTAGTATCATAAACCGCCTTTGTGAATCAAATTGCTTAATGTTGTATTTTTAGGGGATTCATTGGTGTTGTCCAAATACAGCAAATTAAGAACAAATGATTTAATTAAGACCTTTTTAATACCACATCAAGACAAAAACAATATCAATACTGCAGCAAAAGATAGCAACAAATGATCAAACTGTTTTTGAATAACAGAATATTCAGTGCAAATTAGCAGAACATAACTGCCCTCTCACTGTCGAAAATAATGCTCTGGCAGTAGACCCAGTCCAATGCATTTACCTACAAATAAGTGTTGAGTTATAGCACCGCTACTGTCAACATGATTGTCAGAGATAAAAGACAAACCATCTCCAATTCCTATAGCAAAAAAGGCATAGTATTTGTTATAGTACTTCATTCTGCCACTGGGTACTGTCAGTCTGCCACAGAATTAATCCGTCCTACTCAGGGACCCTGGGTTTCAAATAGTCAATCATTTCCTTTCTAATCAAATCGTGTCATTGCAGATTTAGGGGTATGGGTATGAAACATTATATAATAATATATTTTTTTTATTATACTTTTTCTTTATTATTATAATTTGTTTTTGTTCAGCCATGTGTATATAGTTGGTTAAAATGAAATAAAATTCATCATATTGCCTAAGTTGTGCTAAAAGAAATGATATATCTAAAGAAAACTCTTTGTGTATATTACACAATCCTGACCACATACTGTATATATTCATTAAAACATAGTAATGCAAAAAATGGCTAAAATGCTCTGGTTTTTAAGGGCTACATGCTCCGACAAAACACCTTTATCTGAAGTGCCATCTTTACACACAAAAGAGTGTTTAGTTCTTATTATTTTTACTTCGTCTTACTCTAGATATGGGTAGATGGAGGGGAAGGTTTGTAGGTTGGATTTCTAAAATGTGAAATTAATAGAAACATCAAATAAATAAATATTGTATTAAAGATTATATTTATTTGTTGTTTGTCATTTGTAGTAGACCACTTTTGTGCTGGCAGGTAATGATGGGCCATTCGGCTGGCTCCCACCGCAAGTATATTTCAGTCCTGTTGGAAACACTGCTGTAGTGTATGGTAGCAGATTCTGTGGTGCTGGCAAATGAAGAATCGTACGACATGAACAAATCACAGCAGATCATAAAGTATTGTATTGTTGCAAAATCAGTGGCCTTATGAACCAAATCAACTTCAGTGGTATCATCAAATATCAAATTGTTTCTTCAGGACGGAAATGATATTGCATCAAGATCGATTACTGAATTATTGCCTTGTTAATCAACTTGAATAATCCTGTATATATCCTGTTAGATTAACTAGTATTTTTAAATATTGACTCACTGTCTTAGAATTCTAATTCTGTCATAGGAGTTTTAGCGGTATCATGTGCCTGGTTGAAAGGTGCTGTCAAATTTCTAAAAGTTGCAAGAGATTCAGAAGCATCATTTAATACTGGATCACTGCCTTATGAATCAATAATTACCCTTACGACTTTTTAATTTCCCCTACAATATTGTACTATATTATACTGTAGTAGATTCAGTGGTTCTCAACCCTGGGCCTGGAGAACCCCTGTTATGCTCAGTGTTTTCCCTGCTCTATCTCTCCCGATTTAACTAATCAGCTGATTAAAAGCCTTTTCTGAATTGAAGTGGATGTGACAAAGCAGGGAACACACTGTGCAGAACAAAAACCCTGTGTGACAAACAATTTCATAAAACAAGGGAATAAATTATTAAAAATTCAACCTGCACTGTGATTGTGTAACTCTGCCTCAAACTTTAGGCCAAGTCTCTATTATTAGAGCTGAGTCATATAAAACGTCATGGCGAGGAAGAAAGTGATAACACAATGAGGTTTTCTCCTTTGTTTTAGATAACAGCATCACAAATCACATGCCGATTCAGTGTGACATTTTAAACTGGTAGCTACTGTATAAGCCTTCTATATCTGCACATGAGCTTTATAGCTCCAGCACAAACATAAGGAACGTACATTTAAAGCATCAAACCAATCTAATGTGTTTTCTCTATTTTTAGAGAAGTCGGAAATGACAGAAACAAATCAGTGAGGTAGTAAACAACTGTACAATGTTGTGTGTGGGTTGGTGTTTTAGACTTTTGCAGATTGCTGAGCCTTTACCAGGTGCACCATTAGATGAGGGAATAAAACAATCCCTGTGATTAGATTGAAAAAGATCAGTTATTTCATTTGGCACAGTATATAAAAAAAATCAAATTAATTTTTCTGTAAATGTAAATAAATCAACAATTTCACTGTTTGTAGTTCTGCCCGACTGCTTTAATGAAGTCATCAGGGCAAATGAAGTACTCATTTATCCTAATAGGTGAAGTGAATTAGGAGGAGGAAATGTTCAGTGTGCATCCTCGCACTAAAAGGCAAAAATCTTGAAATACTTACCAGCAGGAGTGGTTTCTCTGGAACAGTTAATAGTTTCCCACTCTTCCCCAACGTCGTCAAAGTATGCTGGAACTCTGCTGAGAGCCACTTGGTCTTATCGAGGCCCATAGAGCCAATGCTGGAGAACTGACCAATCACAGGCCAGTTCTCTGCGTTCTGCACTGGATGTGCGTTTTCCCTCAGCAACTGGACAGAAAATGTTTATTAGAACCGCTTAGGAGGAATACAGTTTAAAAATACAGTGTTATTTGACAAGATTATATTGGTAATAAACTTTTCACAGTCTTTGTACAGTAAACTCACAGTCTTTGTACAAAAACTAAAATTAAACGTCACAGTCCTTTTTTTTTTTTTAAAGATATTTGTAATATTTTTATTGTACATACTGACTAGAAGATGCAGATTTCATATTAAGATTTTGTAAAAAAAAATTCTAAATTGTAATTTTGGCAATTGGTATCATCAAATATTGTTATACTGTTGCTTAAAGTTTCCAGTCGAGTCATATCATAGTACAGTAGATACACACACACACTCAAAAATAAATCGCACAGTCCAAGACTTCATTCAATCACCTCTAGCTTGGATTGCGGCACACAATAAGGGGCCAGTTCAGGTGTGAAAATGATTCCTCATGCTCTCAGAACACACACACACAAGCACGCACGCACAGTACTGTGCAAAAGTCTCAGTATTATCTTTATTACAAATGTTATATACTGTATGTCTATCTTATCTGTATTATTATGCACAAAACCATTCACCATTTCCAAACATACCGTAAAAATGAATAAATAAATAACATTACAGAAGAATATTTGCATGTTTGTAAAGAAAGCAACATGTTACAGACCAGTCTTCAGAGGTAAACAAAAAAACAAACAAACAAACAAACAAAAAAAAAAAAAAGTAGGTTCCTCGATTTTGAATGAGAGCAAATGTGACAAAGTTACCAGAAGTCCTCTGGTATATTCTCCAGCATGCTAAGGGAACCTAACACTTGTCCTACAGATAATATGGTGCCCAAGACTTTTGCACAGAATACAAACACACACACACACACACACACACAGTTTGAACAGTTGCTATACAGATGTGATGTACTACTTATGGCCTGTAAAGTCTTCATAATGGCTCTAATTTGAGGTGCTGTTAATCGGTGATTTCTGAGGCTGGTAATGCTAAATTATCTTCTTCTCTGCAGCAGAAGTAAGTTTGGGCCTTGTTCTTCTGGGATGGTCTTCATGAGAGACAGTTTCATCATGGTGCTAGATGGGTTTTGCGAATGCATGTGACAATACCGTTCTTGGAAGAACCTGACCTTTGTGTCTTAAAATAACAATTGGCTATTATTGTTCTAGAATGTAGACAATAATCCAAACTTGTGTCCAAACTTTTGACGGGTACTGTATATATAAAAGAATGGAATTTTGTTAATGAACTAACATGTTTGAGAGTTTACCTTTGAACTTTAAAAGTAAATAATTTGAACTAGCCTTGCTAACTGAATGCTTTATCCAGTAGCAAACTTTGCATTCTGGCAAAACAAGGTCAAATACCACAGCAATTTGACAATGAGTACCATTTTTATTTATTATTTTCTTAACTTTACATAATCAGTTTTAGTTAACTTTAATTAAGAACTAAAAATTAAGTTCCCTTTTATGGTTTATCCTCCAGAGACCATACTGACCATATTTTCTCCCAACTACTTTGTGCATATAGACATATTCAAAGGTTAGTAGCCCCTTATTTAATTCTTTGTTTTTGTGTAATTTCAGTTGGTCTCAGTATTAGGCAAAAAAAACCTCAGACAACATATAACCCTTTTACCGCTTCCACAGGATTTAAGAGAGTAAGTTGCAGCCAGGTACTGCTAAATGCAGTACTTGATTAAATCCATTCATTCATTCATTCATTCATTCATACATTCATTCATTCATAATTTTTATTTCAAACAAACAAACATATATATCAATCATATTCTTTACATACATCATCCTTCTTATATTTAAATCAATCAAATTCTTCACATTCATCCTCATTCTTACATTTAAAGTTCATTACATCTGTTTGAAAAGGAGTAGGTTGAAGTGTAAACTTATATAATCCTACCCCTTTCATACATATCACTTACATGTTATACTTACTAAATGTACAATAATACTAATCCAGACATAAAACCAAAAAACAAATTAGACAAGACAAAGAACCCATCTTTCAACAAAATCAAAAACAGAAAAGCAATAATGACCCTTCTTCAAAAGAATACGCAAAGCAAAATAGCTCATCTTTTTTCCTCTGTATACCCATTTAAGATTTGTTTTTTCTATATTTCATTTTGAACTGGTTTATGTTTTTACTTACTTTTATTTCCTCTTCTAAACTGTTCCATAACTTGACCCCCGCTATTGTGATACCCATACATAGTTGTTCTAACACTATGCCTCTTCAAATTTAGTCTTCCTTTCAAGTTATATCCCCCTTCTGTCTCTGTGAACAATTTCTGTAATGTATCAGGTAATAATTTATTTCTTGCTTTGTAAATAATTTGTGCTGTTTTGTATTTAACCAAGTCTTGGAATTTTACCACCTGTGCTTTAATAAAAAGTTCATTAGTGTGATCCCTATAATCCTGCGTTATTTATTAATCTGATAGCCTTTTTCTGCATTATAGTTATTGTTTGTGTGTTACTTTTATATGTGTTTCCCCAGACCTCTACACAATAACTCAGATATGGTAGTAGTAGGGTATTGTAAAGTATATAGAGTGCTTTCTGAATTAAAATTTGCTTAGATTTTCTCAGGACAGCAATGCCCATGCCAACTTCCCCTTACATATTTAATGTGTGGTTTCCAACAGCTTTTGTTGTCTATGATGACTCCAAGAAATTTTATTTCATTTACTCTTTCAATATATACATTATCAATACATATTTTTACCCTCTTTTGATTTCCAAATAGCATGAATTTAGTTTTATTTAAATTTAGTGACAATTTATTTATATCGAACCACTTTTTTAATTTATGTATTTCTTTTGTGGTCACCTCCAAAATCTGTTGCAGTTCTACCCCCGAACAAAATATATTTGTGTCATCTGCAAACAATACAAATTTAAATATCTTTGAAACTTTGCAAATGTCATTTATATACATAATAAACAGTTTCGGCCCTAAAACAGATCCTTGTGGTACCCCACATGCTATATTCATTAATCCAGATTTCTGCTGATGTATTTGCACATATTGTTGCCTATTAAATATATAGCTTTTTATCCAGTCTAATACTATTCCCCTAAAACCATATTTCTCCATTTTTCTTAATATGTCGTGGTTGACTGTGTCGAATGCTTTCTTTAGATCTAAAAACTGCCCTATTGCATACTTCTTTTTACCAATACATTCAGTACTTTCTTCTATCAGATCCATCAGTGCCATAGCTGTTGACCTATTATTCCTGAAGCCATACTGGCAACTCATGTTCGTCAACAAAATCGTCTAATAGTTTGATAAAGAGTTTTTCTAATATTTTAGAGAACTGGGAAAGTATTGACACTGGTCTATAATAAGTATAAACTGGTGCTTATCTCCTGTTTTGTAAATAGGAATAACCTTTGCTATTTTCATTTTATTTGGAAAAACCCCGTTTTGAAAAGACAGATTAAAGATGTATGTTAATGGTTTTACAATACCATCAATAACACTCTTTAGTGTTTTCATGTCAATATCATTCCAGTCTGTACTAGTTTTATTCTTAAGTTCTTTAACAATGTCATAGATTTCTTTCTCGTCCACTGCTCTTAATAAGACTGAGCTATTATTTCTTTCAACATAATCAATGGCGTCCATTTCAGTCTCATCAACACTTATCTCCTCTTCCAGTTTTGTCCCTATATTTACAAAGAATTTATTACATTTATTAAAAGATCATCAGCAGATGTGCTGACCTCTATAAAAGCAGAAGTTTTGCAATTTCCATTCAATTTCCCACTTTCTACAGTGGGAAAGATTCATCTCAAGCAATGAAGACATCTTCCCACCAGTGGACAACCCAGCACGTTCCAGCAGGTCCCAGTCAGACCGTGCAATGGTCAGAGAAATACAAATAACAAGTGCTACAGCTCAGATTTTACAGGCCTCACTAAGCATGTTAAATGCCAAGAAGTCCAAGAAAGCAAAATTAGAAGAACACTGAAAAAGTATGGTTTGTTTAAAAGGGTTGCCAAGAGAAAGCATTTTCTGCCTAAAAAAAGAACACGGAACTGAGGTTCATAAAACTGCATCTGAACATAGCACAAGACTTCTGGAACAATGTCCTATGAACAGATGAGACCGAAATTGAGTTTTTTGAGCCCAGTGTCATGTTTGAGCCCAGTGCCATGTTTGGCAAAAACCAAACAACACAAAATAGCATGTCAAGCACAGCAGTGGAGGCGTGATGATTTGGGCTGGTTTTCAACCTTACGGTCCTGTGGCACCTTGCAGTCATTGAATCGACCATGAACAACTCTGTATACCAATCAACAAGACAATAATCAAAAGCACACCAGTAAATCTGCATCAAATGGCAAAAATATTAAAGAGTCATGGTTTGGGACTGGCCTAGTCAAAGCTCAGACTTCAATCCAATTGAAATTCTATGGCAGAGCCTTAATAGAGCTGCGCTTTAGCAAATAGCCAAAAACCTCAATGAACTGCAGCGTCGTTGGAAGCGAAGAATGGGAAGTGAGAGACTGATAAAGGAAATCATACAGGAAACTCGTTTTTGTTGATCTGAGGTTGTATTTGTGTAATACTGAGACCTGCACCTATCAGATTATATTTATAATGTTTTTACACAAAAACACAGAATTAAAAGAGGGTACTTACTTTTGAACATGACTATCATTGTGGGATCCTCATATAAGGACTATATACTGATTAGCTTCATGCTGATCAGGTGGCTAATAAGCAGAAACAGTGGGGAAAACTGACAAGGTACACCATCAGTAGAGCCCATGTCTCAGAAGGTTAAAGTTAGCAGCTATCTCCTGTTATTGCTTTACTGTGTTAAAAAAGAAAAAGCAGCTTGTTATATTCCTGACAAACACATATATGTATTCCTCTGTCCTGAATGCCATTCCATCACATGAACAAACCAAAAAAAAAAATCTTAGATATACAGTTTGGAAAGGAAAAACTGCAAATGGAGCAAATCAGATTGTCCTTCTCCTGGAATTCTCTCATACCTTCCTCAACTTTAAGTGACCCCACTTCTCCATGTCAGATCCCTGAAACCTCCCTGGTGTGGAACCAATAAGGTAGATCCTACAAAATAAAAACAAAACATAAAAAAGCGTAATTGAACACAGACAGCCATGATCAATGTTTCAGGCCCTGGCTGAAGAACAGCAGTGAGTGTTTTCACCTGGTTTCTGACAGGTCATGTTCTTTGATGCGCTCGATCCACTCGGCCAGCTCTGGGGCTCTGTATGCAGTCAGGTACTCCAGCAGGTCTCGTTTGAAGTGTGTAGGAGACTCACCCTCCGTTTCAGGGCTCCCCTTTGGCAACCGTGGGTACAGAGGGCTCATCCACAGTCTGAATGAGACACAGAGGAGATTTATTCTCCATCTTTAGTAATATTTATTACATTAGATTTAGTATTGTGCCAGGTAGCCTCCTTGAAAGTAAAAGAGAGAATGAAAGACAGAAAGAAGGGGAAGAAATGCTGAAGATAAGAAAGACAGGATGGAAAAAGTAATAAAAAGGGAAGTGTCTGGGAAGGGAAGTGTCACGGAAGTGTCTGCATTCATTATACCAGGCAGCAGGATGGAAGCAATGAAAGAGACAGAAGGAAAAACATGGAAACAAGGAAATGTAGGGAACAAATAGAAGAAAATTTGAGGAAAAACAAGTATAGAAATAAATAAAGACAGAAGGTAGGAAAAGTAATGAAAAACAAAAAAAAGAATGACAGATGGAAAGGTTGGTGCAAGAAAGGAAGAACAGAAAAGGAGGAAAAAATGGAAAATAAAAGAAGAAAGAAAGGAAGAATTGAAGGAAGGAAAGAAGAATATATTGAATAAGGAAAGTAATAAAGTATGGAAACATGATGAACAGAAAGAAAGAAAGAAAGAAACATGAGAAAGAAGGACAAAATTAAAGAAAACAATGACAAGGAAAGAAAGACGGATAAAAAAGGCAAAAAGAAGGTGGCTGTCTATAATTAAAACTCAGACTAGTGCTGACATTTCCTACTAAAACATTTAATTTGTTGGTTCCTTCTAAAGGAAAGCGGATAACTGATATTTTGTCTAATTTATAGACCAGAAAAACACAACATGAATATGCATGGTATTAATACTGCTCACAGCAAATATATAAAAAGAAACATTAAAACCACATTGAGGTAGCTCTGGTAACTAGTAAACATAAAGAACAGCACCTTTTCTACAGCAAGAGCACAGATAAACCCTGCGTAATAGAGGAGCACACAGTGTGGAATGTGTCTCTCAGCCAGAGGAAGACCCCTGCGATGAAGGACGATGTGTCCTGATTAAGAAATCACAGAAGGACTGAAGGTATAGCATGAGGCAGAGTGAGAAGGTTTGTCTCATTGACGGCTGATGACTGATAGGAAGTGTGCAGACTATTTGCTAGACAGAGTTTGTTTCACACACTAATGAGGGGCCTGAATGTCAGGGTGGAGTTACTGCTTCTGAGAAATTCTGAATTAATTTTGGTTTTTTGTTTCCTTGTTTTGATAAACAGTCAAAAGAAAAACTGAACAGCCATAAACTGTTATTAGCTTTTCGGCTCCTCCCCTCAAGGAGTGCCACAGAGTACCATCTAATCTGCCCACAACTTGGCTCAGGTTTTATTGGATGAATGCACTTCCTGACTCAACCCCCATTTTATCCGGCACTGCATCCAGTGGTTGTGGTTTGGGCATTGGGGAGGAATCAAACTTGGGCCTTCCGCATGACAGACGAGTACCATACCACTGAGCCACCAATGCCCAATGGACTGCTTAATAAACTTTATAAACTATTTATTCGAATAAAATCATGTGTTTCCTTTATTTTGGGGAATACTGTAGACAGTTAAATTAGTAAATAATTTGTAAATGTTGTTTACGACATCGTCATGCACAACTAAATGTCAATTGCATCTTGTTTTAGGATGCAGTACAAAAAAAGGCTTTGATTTCTGTGGAATTAACCGAGATCAAAACTGGTCAATTACAAAATACAAAAACATTACAAAAACTGGAACATTTCAAATATCCCCGACTTCAACTACTGCTGGGCGAAAAGAAAAAATAACAGAGGAAACAACACAAAAAATACAGAACAATACAATTAAGGAAGAAACAAAAAAAAAAAGGCAGAAAAGAAGGATAGCAGGAAAAAAATATGCGCAAATAAAAGAAACAAAGATGAGAAAGGAATGAAGGAGAAAATGAAAAGGAGGTATGTATGACTTGCAGTGACCAGATCTGCTCATGAAGTTACCTGAAACCTCAGAGAAAGGAATAATAGACAAAACTTATGCTCTAAAAAGCCAAACACACACCAAAGCCTTGTACTGATGGAGCTGAGCAGTGATGAGCCAGGGGTCCGTTCTTCGTACGTCGCTAACTCAGTTAGCTGGATTTGATTGTTGTGGATTTGTCCTGATCTTGGA
>JAOVVA010000002.1:3213142-3229499 GCA_028565275.1 Leiocassis micropogon | reverse complement strand
TGATTGTGTAAAGCTGCTTTGCGGCAATGACAATTGCTAAAAGCGCTATACAAATAAAATTGAATTGAATTGAATGTCAATGTTTAAAAGATATTAATCCTGTGTGGTGGTGTGATTGAGAGACCTTATCGCCTGCGGGAAGAAGCTCCTCCTCAGTCTCTCTATGTTGGCCTTCAGGTATAAGGCCAATAAGAAATGTTCAAAGCTCTTGTAGTTGCACAACTTGTCAAAGTCAGAGACCTTAACGTCTGCATTTGCTATAATTTATCATTTTAAATACACCCGTTTTTGTCTGTGAATTCAGACTTTTGCACCACACTATAGATCCTTACCTAAACTCAGGAGGATATTGTTGCACCATCCATGGAATATCAAAGCAGTAGTTAAACTGTAAAGACAGAAAAGAAAAATCAATACACACCTCTGATGGCAGTGTGACAGTAGACCAGTATGTGGTGATTTAAAAAATCATCAGTAATGATTGTTATATATTCCCTGGGCTCGCTTCTAAGACTGTTCTTAGTCTTAGTGTATATACTGCATGGGCAATGATATACAGGTTGTTTGCATGTAAAAATATATTGTGACATTTTACTTTCCTCTAAGGATTTTTTACTTAACATTCATGAAAGGAATTTTTTGGTGTTCATTGCACCTGAATGTGACTTGAAATACAAAATGTTGCACGATTTGTAAAATGAGGAAGATGTCACCAACTTATTTAAGAACAATGCAAAGATCGGGCAAAAAAATATTTCTATACAAGTTTTTAATAAAATACCCAAGGCTAAACATGATTCTCAGCTGTAGTGATTTAAAGAAAATGACATAATTTTATCCTGTTCAGTTATCATACAATGTATTTACCATGTCAACATTACATCTCTAAAAATTAACATATGTTCAATGTGTGAGTAACAGGAAAAAAGAAGTAATACCTGGACAGATTCCTTTAGTGTGCCGAACATGGGGGAAAGAATTTCTGTGAAAGGAAATAAAAGGGAAATGTAAGTAAGCTCATCTGTAATATATACAGTACAGTGCAAACATCTTGAGCCACCATCATTTCTTTATATTTTACTTCCAAGAGCCAGACCTTCTTATATTTTAATGTAGTCTTGAGGAACAGAGAGAGGAAATAAGGTTGCTGCTGACTGTGTTACATAAACCTGTCACTGTAAAACATTTGTTCCAATGTTTTTAATTTAATATGAAGAAATAAGGGGTAGTTCAATACTTTTACAAAGTACTATACAATATAAAGGTTACCTTTAATGTGTAAAGCTCCGGTGTTGTACTTCTTTTCTATCCCTATGACTTTGTTTAAATAAAAGCGGTACATATCATTCATGGTGTTCAAGCTTGCCTCGAAGAAATCATTGGGTTCCTCTTTATAATAATTTTCACCATGTGGGCTCGGGGGCCGACTCCTCTCTGGCTTCTTTCTAGGGGGACTTGAGTTCTGCAGTTTGGGTTTTGGTTTGTTTTTGAGGACTGAAGAAGGAGCTCTGTCATCATCATCATCATCACTACTAGAGAGGTTCCAGCCTCCCTCGTCTGTTTCTCTCTTCCGTTTCAGTGCTGGTGAAGAACTGCTGTCGTTTCTCACTGGGTTACTGTGATGTCCCATGGCAGAGCCCACGGCAGGGATGGACGGCTTTTCAGTCAGGCGCTTTTTGACATTTTCTTTCTTGGGCTCAGATTTGGGCTTCAACAGTGTGTTAACTGGGCTGGCTTTGGGCTCCGGGTTGGGCTTGATGTGATGTAGGGGTTTCTTGATGTCTTTGGGTGGTGTTGGTGGTATGATGTTGTTATCGTCATTATCATCGCTGTCAGAGAGCGTCCACTTGCCATGCTGGCTTGCCATTCTGTTAGACAGTGGAAGCAAGAAGTCTTTTATTCATGCTTTTTTTTTTTTTTTTATTCAAGGAGCATAAACATGACATGAGCCATTAAAACACCCCATTACATATTAATTAATGAGCTGGGGGCTGATTATTATTTATGATAAGAAAATCCTCATTCACACACATACCGCTTTATCCTGAATACAGAATGGCGGGGGGCCTGGAGCCTATCCCAGGAGACTTGGGGCACAAGGCTGGATAGAGTGCCCAGCAATTTGGGAACACCAATTAACCTAATCTACATGTCTTTGGACTGTACCCACCGTACCGCCTATTCAGGTAATCCTGGGATAAAGAAATCCAAAACTGTTAGAATATTGTAAATGTGGTACTGTCACTCTATACAAAATCAGACAGTAACTTTACTCCACTGAATAAACTTTTAAATGGTTAGGCAATAAAATGATTTATCCATCTGTTCACTACACTTTTATTAAAAAAGAACTTAAACATGATTTCTGTCCCCCCACTCAATAAATGTTTACCTTTTCCTACACTATTTACATCATGCTGATTCAGTCTCTCTCTCTCTCACACTCTCACACACACACATCTACCCTGAACCGACTCTAAACGACTCCATATACAATGTTTTACTGCGCGCGTGTTGATATTAACAAACCCATGAGCTTTTACTCTTGTTACAACTTCAAAAGAACAACACTATAGAGAAATGTGAGTCGCTGCTCTAACGGTTACCGATTCAAAGATTCAAAGAATCATTTCTATGATTCATAAACACATTTTCGCGGGTCTCATTGTAACGGATTTTGAAGCGCTTTTAAAGCTTATACTCCGTGTTTATTTGTCACACACCTCGTGTTTACTGCTCTGTGTCCACAGGAGCAAGACTGTAATTCAATGATTCCACAGCAGACTAGTGCTTGGAGCTAACCTACTGCATTCCCTGTTAGCTAGCTGGTGCGACAAATAAAGCCAAGCAGTGGGATTACCCTGACTTACAGTGTTAATACTGAATTATTCACTACTTTCTAAAGCGTAACTTTAAAATAACCAAAACCATTCAGTAATTTAGTTAAACAAACAACAGTGACTTACCCTGGCGGGAATCTGCAGATTAACCGTGTTTATACAGGCAATAAAAACAAGAATATAATAATAAAAAAAAAAAAAACACTAATGCGACTAAGGTGATAATATAAATGCACAAAATATATCTAACACGGCATGAGTAAGAAATCTGAAATGAATCACTTTGCATGTGTTGTGGATGCACTGTACATACAGAGGAAAAACATGAAAATAAAAGTCTCCTAACAAGTCGAAGAAGTGGCTAATAAAAATTATAAAATGTATATTTAAAAGCTGAACTTAAATATATTTCATTTTATCCAACTTTTTGCTGATGAAAACAAAGTGTGATTTTTAAGTGTGAGTAAATAAAATACTTAATGAATAAAACAGATATTGTGACTTACACAAACTGATTCCAATCTGACTTTTATTACCTCGTTTGTGTGACAGAACATTTTTGTAGCCCACTTCACACACACTTGGCCGCAATCCACTCGGCTTCTAGTGAGAGACAGTAGTGCACTGTACAGTGCGCAGTGCCGGGTCCTGTACAGCCTCGGGAGTGCACTACTATAGTGAGACGGGAAGCTTCTGAAACACAGCTGTCTTTTCCTCGCTAACTCCCTTACTTTAAAACGGTCATGAAAGGATAATAACATTTTATACTTTCCTGAACTAATTCACAAGAAGCACATATGTTTATTTATTGTTATTATGATGAAAGATACACATTAGATATAAAAACGTCATTACGATACTACACTAATTCCAATCTGCGTCCTGTTGTACACAGAGTGCACTATGTAGCGTGTAACCGCGCTTGATTTACACCCTGAACTAGTGCACTAATGTAGTCACAAGCGAAGGTTAAGGCGCGAACGGTTTGTCAACTGGAGGATCTCGTTACCATGGAAACTTTTGAAACTTAACGTTCACTCAAGTTTTTTTTAACCGAACGCGGCTGCCTGTAGCATTTAAACGTCTCTATATATCGGCGCTGCGGTGTGAAGGAATGAGGATAGACTAATGAGAGCAGCTGACAGGAAGAAGTTTGTTTCGGTAAGGATGTTTAGGGATAAGATAACCTGTTTCTTACAAGCAAGCAAAGCGTGTAACAGTGGGCTTCAAAACATATAAGTTAGCTAGATAATTATGTTAGCTAAAAAGTGTTAGCCGGCTAGTCGGTGCTAATGTATTTAACATTCGTAAAGTGCAAGAAGTGCCCTCCTAGTTCACACGGATAATACAGAGGGGTTTAACGTTAGTGCTTGTATTGTTGACGTTTTTGTGTCGGTAAAAATAATTTATAAAATAAATGAATAAACAATGATAATAATAACAACAACAACAATAATAATTGTTATAAGTATAAATAAATTTGAAAAAGAAATCAGCGCCCGAACAGGGACTTGAACCCTGGACCCTCAGATTAAAAGTCTGATGCTCTACCGACTGAGCTATCCGGGCTGTAAAAATATACCATATGTCCGTACCTCATAATCATTGAGCTGTTTAGGCTGCGATGATAAAACCTAATAATATATTTCTTGAATGTAATTACATTTTATATATGTTTATGTGTTCTTTGATCAGGTGTTTGATCAGTGTGATGTGGAGAAGAAGGGATACTTGTCCAGGGAGGATCTTAAGGTCGCGGTTGTCATGCTATTCGGTTATAAACCTTCAAAGGTAAATCCTGGTGCAGCAACTAGAGGGTGACATTGTGTCGGGTATAATGTGACAACGTCGCCTTGTTAAAATTATTAAACAATTGCGTGTTAAACTTCAGTTGATTTGAGACACATAAAAAATATAATAATTACTATGTGCGAATACCATTGTTGATAAATAATTTTATTCTCTGTCTCTGTCTCTTTCTTTTTTTTAAAAACTGAAGTCAGAAACAAGTGTGATGATGGAGGCAGGTGCTGTGCCAACATGTCCAGGTATGACGAGTTGGTCATGTCAGATTACAGGTGAAGAATGTGTGTGTGTGTGAGAGAGAGAGAGAGTTTGCTTTGGAGCTATAAGAGTTTTATCAGGTGCATAACAAGTCTACATGTTTTAATCATAATTTTTATACAGGCTCTGACAAACGCGCGGATCTGTTTGAGTGTCCTCAGGCGTCTCCTGAAGACCAAGTCCATTACTGTTTTCATCATAACGTTACGACTCACTGAGTTGACTCATCTCCAGCCAAGCCTGAGCGTGATAGGTGGAATTTTCTCCTGATTTCGATGGAGAAAAACACGCTTTATGCATATCACTTAAGGGAAATGAAAGCTTGATTTGATTTTGTGTAATCCTTTTTTACACATTGCCACGAATGAAAGGACCCCTCACAAAAAAAAAGGCACCAAATAATTTTGGCGTGAAACATGCCATTTGACAGACGGGGACGCCGAAGAAAAGAGGGTTGGCAAGCCGGATTTTAAGGCGAGACATTAAACGGTTGAAGACCTAGATTAGTAAGCAATTTGTCTCTTGTTTTACGCCACGAGCAAATTGCTTTTGTATACTGCCCCACAGGAAAGCGCAAGATAAATTAGTTAAAGTGGCTTGCTCGCAGTGATGAAATACTCCAGCGTTAAATCTTGCTCAGAGCAAGCAGCGTATTAAATTGCCCCTCTTCTGAATTTCGTGTGATTACTAAATTAGTGATGGCAGGAAGGCAGGAAGGAGTGGGTTTCTGGTCGTAATGGGGAAGGCTTGGCGAGACCGAGCACAGCCTCCCTCAGGCAGACTTTCTTAAAGGATAGAGACCACGCGAACAGAGGCGTCAAGGCCGTGTTGAGTCTTACTAGCCCACTCACACCCCATCTTTACCTCACCTTCCCTTTCTCCACTTGAAGTAATACATGGTGCATGAGAGGCTTTGAAATTTTCATAAAGCTGTCTTGTTCTTGTGGTTTGGGTTTTAAACACCTCAGTGTCCATGGTGGTTTGAGAAACAGTCCACATTTCATCATAGGATAGGATAATAAGGTAGAAATGCCTGATAAATAAGAAACAAAATACTCAGTGTCATGCAGTTACAGGAAGTGAACCAAGGATGGGGTGGTGTGGTGGAGCAACATTACGAAGAACAGCTCTACACACATAAAGTTACTCCAAAGTATGGTCTTCCACCTCAATCACAGCAATTTCTAAAACATTTGCATTTTTCATTTACTCAATATGAAACAGGTATGAAACAACTCAGTTCCTGTTATCACTTATTTTTATAGCAGACAGTAAATAAAAATTACCTTAATCTATTAAAACTATTAAAGAAAATTAATATATTTCTCAGAAAATGAAACAGAGCTTGTTACTAAGTAACTAAGAAACATCACGTCCTCTGATTGTGCGGAAAAAGTGCATGCCCTGACTTGTCAGTCTATAAACACAATTCGAGTAAAGCACCATCAGATAAGCTTCTTTTTAAGACAAGTTCTCTGGCATTTACATATTTGAATGTTCATGAAGCTCCACCCCCAGGAGTTTAAGTGACCTGTAATGTGTTCAAAAGCCAACTGACAGGAGGAGCATCCTAACACAAGTGAGCATTTCGGACTGAAGGTCAGTTTTCTAACCACAAGTCACTTTATACATTTTATACATACACTTCATACACTATTTGTATGAGAAAAGAAGAGTAACTCTACTGTTGCACATAAAAATCCTTTATTATTAGAACTATTGCATTCATATGATAAAATTTCTGAAAGACAACCTTCTTGGGGCTGAAACACACACCTTCTTTTGGCTTATAGTTTATTAAACAACAGCACTGAAGAATTCTGAATTCTGATTTGTTATCAGCTGGTGATAATTTTTCTGCACTACTGAAAACCTATCACCAGCTGATGAACGATCAGAATTTTATCATGGGTCAGGGCGTGCAAAAGTGTACAGCGACAAAACAAAAATTAAACCCAGTGTTTAACAACTATTAGAAGGAGAAGAACAACATCCTTCTGCTATGCAATGTTGTATGATAACAATAAGCTTTGGTTGCTAAGCAACATAGCAGTTAAATATCAGGGCGTTCCATAAAACAGGACTATGGTTTATGCATCACTTTATATTTAAGACATTTTTTGTGAGAAATTGGGGCTTAAACCCTCACACAATGAACCTGTTAATATGATCGGGCTGACCCGATCATATTAACAGGAAGTGTTTATTAAAATGTTTACACCCTTCAAACTAACACTACCTGATCCACTCGTACCTGTCAGACCGCACGCACACACACACACACACCCCGATATGTCTTTTTCACTGCTGCACTAAGAACAAACTATCATCCAAAGAATGCCGAGCAGTATTCAGTAAATGTTCACCTACTTTAAGAGACCTTTGTTGTTAGTGGACCTGATAGAAGAACTATTTAGGTGACATCATCAGCCCATGATGTCAACTTTCCAACCGAGTTCTGGTTTCCTGAGACTGGAAGACACACAGCTTTCCAATCCCTTGCACATATTTTTACATAAAATTTCCCCAAGAAATGTTGTCTTTATTTTGCAGACGGAGTTGCGTACCTTTTGTGTAAACTACTGTCTTGCTGCTCAGGGAGGCTCAACCAACACCCAGTTTGACCAAAAACACTGCAGCTCTTTATGTGTACTATATATTCAGGAGTCATCAACATCCAAAAAACAAAATATTTTTTATGCTACAGAATGGAATGGCATGCAGCTTGTGTAATCTGCACTGCCAAAGCACAGGGACAAAAACGGTGCCAAGTGGGATGATCAGTGATATCCACAGCACTATATACGATATACACTATACACACCTTCATATTAATGAACATTCATCCTGGGATTTATGCTTTCAACCAGAAAACCAAAAGGTAGACGATTAGGTAAAAGACAGTACTATTAAATTAAATTCTACTGTTCTAACAGTTTAAAACAGTACTATTAAGGGACTATTTTTTTGTTCTGCAATAAAGCTAATGTAGGTAATGTGTAACATATAATAAGGCAGTTATCTCTATAAAAGGTGGACACCTTTCATAGAGATAACTGCCTTTTTATAAAATGATTTCTTGAGTCTGTTTGGTCAGAAGGTGTGTATTTTGGTAGGAGGGGCATTCAGGTCAAGGGGCATTTGACTTGGTACGAGGGGCATGTCAAACCAATACTTTTGATTGTGCAGAATAACAGAATCTAAGAGAAAAAAAACTACCTTTACTTCTCTATATATTCCACTGCTACACTAATGTACTTATCCCAGTGTTTACTAGTAGATACCATCAAGTAGAAAGATTTATCAGTACGCCAGAGCCATGATCTCACTGCTTGAGCCATGTCAGTATAACTTTACCTGGCAGAAAGTTGGAAGAATTTTTGTTGATTTTCAGGTGTTGTTGAAGGATCAGGTGTTCCACTCGATGAATGTTTACAGGAATTACTGCAGTGAGCTCCAACTCACCTTGGGATCATCATTCATGACCTTCTTTATAACGTTTGCACAACTCAAATGTTTTACAGCGGCTAAGGGTCTGATCACCGTACTAGGTTTGAAGTCTTTTATAAATGTCAATTAGCTTTACATCTTTATTCATCAGAAATTTAATGACATAACGCTGTTGCATGCTTGCACTTACAGTAGCACTGTTGCACGTCAATTTGCTTAACATGTGATTTGCATGGTCTGGCATGTTAGGGCCAATGTGCAGTAATAGGCGACATCATTTAACAGCACAACTAACAGGATGCACTCGGATCTGGTTTGACTCAAATGCCCTCGTAGTGACTTGTACAGTACATTGCTGTACATTGCACTTGTTCTGATACAGTATTGTTTCCATAGTAAGAGTTAATTCACAGGGATATATATTGGTTTAAAAGGAAAAAACTTTTATCATCAAAGTTAAAATTTTAAGTTATAAGACATTTATTAAACATTTATGGTAAGGATTTAGGTTTAGCGTTCTAGTGCAAGCCTAAAGAAACAACACTTTGGGGAAACAACTCTTTCAGTTTGTTTAAATTTGTGGTGTTTTTTTTTGCCTGAAGTAATCATTTAATGGACCTTGTTATCTTAACAAAAGGTCAGAACCAGGTTTTCACAGTCCAATCATTGCACTATCAAAGGAAAGCTGACACACTCCCCTTTAACCTGATAACCACAGTTTAATTTGACTAGTCACTAAAATAAACTGAAAATTAAAAAGGGTTTTAACATATAAAATATTATTATTCTGTAAGAGCCTGACAAAACACATCCTACTTCGTTATAGGCTCTTTAGGGTCCCCTACCACAGTTTAATTTGAGATCTAATGTCCTGGACTAGAGAGTAAACCGAACCACAATCATGTCAGCGTCTAATTTTACAGGCCAAATCGTACGTCATTTATCATGTTTCCTGTGTAAGCTATGTGAAGTGACAGGCTGGCTGTTGAGTCACTCTGCAGAAGAGAATAGAGGGATTGTGCCACAAAAGGGGGTAGGGGGAAAAGAGGAGAAGAGAGGAAAGGAGATATGAGGACAGGATAAATGACAGGAGCTGAGACCACCCAACTGACACCTTCCTGTGACGGATGGGTCCTGTGTCTGAGGGAATGGCAATCAGTCCTCCAATGGCTTTCTCCTCCACAGCAGAGGGAGAGAGAGAAAAGAAAGAGGGATTTTTTAAAAGAGAGCCTTCATTTTCATTCATATTTTGATGAATGCTGGTATAAACGTATATAACAAGTGTGCTGAATATGTACATGCATTGATGTTTGAAATATTAAAAAAAAAATTTCATTGTTTCCTCAAATATTCATGCATTAGAAATCTACATGATTAGAGTAGTGATATGCACTTCCCCCGTGATGTCCTTTAAACCTCCCGAGGCTACGGCTGCCCTAATTCTCTCAGCGTCAGAAGCAGTGCAGGCCAGAAAAGGATGAGCTTTTATCAGTCATTAGATAATCCTTACACATCTCTCTCTCTCCCCCTTTCTCTCTCTCTCTCTCTCTCTCTCAGATGCTTGTTTTATTATTTTTGTCACCAAATGTTCAGTTTTATTATTCAGCTTCCAGGTAGAAAGTGTTTTTGTCATGTTAATTAATATGTCGTTTAGTTTTTTTTCTTTAATATCATGTATTGTGATACATCGTCTAGACTCATATCTGTTAATTAACAATTCTCTATTTCAAAACATCCCAGCCTCATACACATGAGCCCACCCTAAAGGGCTCAGCCAAGTCCCGCTCAGTGTTTCCCCGAAAAACACCGTCTCGAGCCCTGCAGTCTAGCTTTTTCATCTCAATAACAGCACTCAAAGAAAAATGACTACCCTGCAGGCAAGAGGGAGACGTATTACTCCTTTAAACACAGAGCCTTCAGATGACTGCCATGTAAAGGAAGTACAGGCACTTGTGAGGAGAGCTCTGTAATAAACCTGCCTCTCTCTCACTCTCTTTTTCTCTTTCTCAAAGGGGTCCCTTTGGAACAGTTTGTGTCTCTCATGGGGAGGAAGTCATCAGCAGGGGATCCGTATGAGAAGACGAGACAGATCTTCAGCGCATTTGATCTACACTGTATGTTCCTGCTCTGTGACTCTATCTTTCTTTCTGTCCTCTGCATTGGTAAAAGGAATACATAGTTTTTCACCTTTACCAGTAGCTTCTGTGTGAATATTGTAAATGTTTTCCTTGTGTTAAAAACAACAACTTTTATTTGACTTGTGAATTGAAGTCTTTTGGAAGTATACACTATTATTCAAATATATACGTTTCTGAAGACCTCTATTCTCCTTATACCCCAACAATTGAACAAGGCTATCATTTTCTATTAATCAAAAAAACACCATGCTATTTATATTTTAAGTTTAATGTTGTGGTTCTCAGTTGCATTGTAGCACAGTCTTTCCCTAACTTTCAACAAATTCTAATTTAAAGTATGAACATGTGACGGGCTGGTGGTTTAGTGGTTAGCACTTTCGCTGTACACTTCTTGGGTCCAGGTTTGATTCCCATCTTGGGTCTGTGTGGATGGAGTTTGTATGTTCTCCCTGTGCTTGATGGGTTATTTGTGATATTGTTTTACTTTAATAAATACAAAATAAGCTTGCTTTAAAAACGTACTTATTGCTGCAGCAAGTTAGTGCTCTACATTTATATATTTTGAAAAAAAATTTGCAAATGCATTAAAAGCATTAATTTGACCATTTATGTATAATTTTGACCATGTTTTAATTGAGTACTTGTTAAAAAAACCCATGTTAAGGGCTTGTTAAAAAAATCGAACTAAACATAATGCACTAGGCAAACTGACGCTGAACGTTCCTGGATAGCAGTTAACACATTTATTATAAATACTTTGAACCATAACGGCTTGTCATAGATAATTATAAAAGTGATTATACTATTTACTGTTACAAAGCACTGACATTGGAGACTGTGTGCATGTACAAACCAAAAATTTGACAAAAAACTGAGACGTTATCACTTGTTAAAGACATTCACCATATCGCGATTATTGATTTTTATTTGTTAAATAACTCACTTTCGTCTTTTAGTCAATTTTTACCCTTTAATAATAATAATAGCTAAATAATGAGTTTGGTATTATGATGTGCTTTATTTGTACTGTGGTAGTATTCCTCCAATGCGCTTTGAGATTAGTGGGTGCTCTGTCTCTCCAGCTCTCGCTCACTCAAACAGCCTGTTTGTGATCTTTACATTTTTCAAAAGTCAATAGGTTGTGTGTGTTCTTTGTACAGGCCTGTGTGCAAAAACGTTTCTCTTCTTATTTAGGCTGCAAGAAAACTCATGCATGTCTTTATTTTTAATCTGCATTCTTAAAGTAGTTTGTATTCTAAATTAAGTCATTATCTGAAATTAAATGCTTTCGGAATGAAAGAGTTTTGGAGAACAGGGAGGTGACCTAGGTTGTGCAATCTCAGTACTGTAGATTGTCCCTGCCCTTCTCAAGAAATATTTGTTGGATATTTTATCAGAAGTGTGTGTAATTAAGTAATTAAATTGTAATGCTGAAATAATCTTCATGAACTAGAAGAAGAGAATCAGGTGAGAATGATTTAATCTGGATGGAAAGCCCAGGGATATTTTTTATTTAATTAACCTAACTGATTGTTGCTAAAGAGGTGCATGGTTGTATTTATGCACTGCAAAGCCGACCTTTGTTCCGTCTTTGCTTCGTCCCCTCTGGAAGTGGCTTAATACTCACTTGTGGCTTAACTTTGAAATGTTCTAAACTTGTTATAGCTTAGCCATCCATACTGCAGCTTTCTGAAGATTGAAGGTTAGATCACGTGAGAACGTGACATCTATCCAATCAAGCTTCAGGTAACATCTACAAGGACTGACTGTTCCTTTAAATCTATATAAAAGAAAAGTGATTATCATCAAGTACTGAAGCTTGTTTCAGGTGGGTGTTGATTTGAAATGAGATTGCTAGTGAACCATCAAATTCATCTGAAGGACCAAATTACTTTGCAAGAGTTTATTCATCCTTTCTTTGAATTATTAGCGACCTGAAAATGCTTTTTTGACTGCCAGTGACCTTAAAATAAAAACTTAAACATAAGAAATAAATATGAATAAAGGAAATACGTTAGGAAATAAAGTTAACTAGTAAAATATACTGTACAAGTAAAAAAAAAGATATATTGCAATAAAAGAAATATGGTAAAAAATTAAATTAACTAGTAAAATATACTGTGCAAAGTAAAACAAAATAAAAAATACTGTACAACAGAAATGAAGAAATGACTAAGGTGTGCAAATATGCATAAAGTGACTTCTTAGAGTGTCTTATTATTAAAGTGATTTGTGCAGTGGTCCATAAATGAAAGTATTGCTTGGATGTTACCACTATCATGCTTAACAGCTTCTACAGTGTTCATGGGATTCAGTGACTCACCTTTACTCTTCTGAACATAGCTCTGGTCAGAACTTTAATTCAGATGCCTTCTTTCTCTGTCCATGTTGGCAGATGCAATTTTTAGTGGAGCTTGAACGTGTGGATTTGAAGCAGGAGCTTCTTTCTTGAACAGCAGCTTTGCAGTTCATTGTGATGTAAAAATGGCTTTACTGGAGAGACTGGTGTTTCAGCATCTTCCTTGGTGGTTACTTGGTTGTTCTTGACCACTCAAACGAATTTCCTCTCAGCTAAGGTGTGTTCAGTCAATCAGAAGCTGGAAGATACCAATTCATTTTGTCTTTCCCCAATCCACCCTCATCTAATCTAGCATCTTCCAGCTTCTGACTGACTGAACACACCTGATCCAGGTAATCAGCAGTAAGTAGTGCAGGGATAATTGGAAAGGGCTACGGCTCTTGTGTACAAGGGCTGGGCACTGTAGTAGAATATCAAGATGATGCTTACCAGGACTGCTGTTAAACTTGTTGAGGGCTTGTTTACTTAGTTTTATAAACAAATTCATTTTGTTGTATTCATTTTCTATAACAGCAGCTCTGAGAGTAGTGCAACTGCAAATCCCAGGTTTATATTAAGGCTCTCGCTACAAGTAAAAGATTTACAGAGGCGATTATGTATCATATGTACCGTATTTATATATGTTCTAATGTGAGTGAGAACATGAACTAATTTAGCTAAGTATAATTATTAATGGATAATACTACTGTACAATGTTTTGTTCTTTAATGAGTCTTTAGTTGTTGTGGTATCAAAAGAATAAAATATTCCAGTACAGAAATCAGAAATTTACAGGGTGTTCCTCTTAAATACTACTGTGATCATTTCCTTTCTAATCAGAATCTGTCACTGCACATGAATGCATTAAAAAGAGATCAGCATTAGAGCCATCACTGCCAGAAAATCAGTTTAGTTCAAAGTTTATATCGCTGCAACACGTCTCAATAACTCCATCAGCTCCAGGATAGATTGCCTTTGTTCCTCTGCCAACTTAGCTTAAAACCTCTGTCTGGGTTTTCCGTGCGTGAAGGATCTGACAGCACGCCAACACCATCGAGCCCTTCACTGTCTTTAGCTCGCCTGCCGCAGCTGTGTGAGGTGTTTGAAGGCTTCGTCAGTGCTGTCACCCCGTCCTTGTCTTCAATGGGAACAAATTGAGGGGAAAAGCACGCTTAAGTGTGCTGCCGCCATCCTGAGCCGACGTGGCAGTGTGCCCAGTGATGGAGAGTGCTTGGCACTGCCAGAGAACCTGTCATTTTCTCATGCAGGCCACATCTCTCCATCAAAGCAGACACACACCTTATTGACTTCGGCTCTCCTTCCTACCTGTTACCACACCAGCTCAGTACTGTGTGGGATTTTATGTCAAAGCATATGTTCTAGATAGCAAACCTGTCTGTGTATACTTTGTACTAATGTTAACATTAGTTAAAGAAGTAATTGTTAGATAAGAAGATACTCCGTTTATAGATTAGCTTTGAAAATTGCTAAAATATTGCTAAAATTAAGATAAGATATTACTTTTATTCATCGCACAGTGGGGAAATAAAAAATAAAATCTTAATAGCAAATGACAAACCTTAATAAACCTTTAAATCCATCCCAAATCAATCACATGCTTATAAAACTGATTTAATATGCTTAACCTAAGGTAACATTAGTTTCACTTTTGCTGGTTAATATTAAGAAATCACAAATAATCATATCAAAGGGCATCAATTATTAACATTTTAAAGTTGTATATTAAAAATATTAAAAAGTATAACAAATTTTTTTTTGCAAGCAAAAATGTTTTATAAGATTAACAAAGGTGGGTTTTTTTATACTGTATGTTGATCTGTATGCAAAACATATTACTGAACACAACTCATTTGCATGCAGTGATGCCCACATAACTCCATAAAAGTTCTTAAAACAAAAAATTTGGGTAAAGGCTGAAAAGCTGAAGAAGTGGAATGTTCTTACTTACTTCTATGCTAATATACTATTTCATAGTAATAATATCAATAATGATGAGCAAGCGATAAATCTTTAGTTAGCTCGGATCTCTGATTACAGCTTACAGGTCTAGACAGAAAGACCTATATTATGTTGTCCTAGTTTAACAGTTTTATTTGTATTTAGAGACATATTTGTTTTGGCTCACTTTCTTTATTTTTCTTTTTTCCCCAAAAAATGTTCTCAGTAGTACTCTTAGTCTCTGATAACCCCCTTCCTAAGTCATTCCAGTTCCGAATTCGTAAGGACATGAAAATGATTCTACAGTGCATTTTGAGGCAATAACGATGTATTATCGTAAAAAATGTTTCAATAGTAAGCCGATAAGGAATTTAACAATATTATAAAAAGTCCAAAAAAATTAATAACTAACTATTCATGTCGCTACCAACATGGAGCGAAATTAAAACGATGCTACCGACTATTACAAACTTTTAATATTATTATTACCTTCTTTTTTCGCTGCTTAAGTAGTTTTCATCCCTAGTGTCACTTTATGTTTGACTGCACAGTTAAATGCATGTATATATTTATAACCTATTTATTGCTGTTGTTATTTTGTGACTTGATTTTGAGATTTGGCAGTATGAGTCTATGAGCCTTCATACATTTCACACAATATTGCATGTTTTGTTGGATTCTCTCTTAATCAAGTATGTTAGCACCTGAATGTTCTCATGAATATAAATAGCAATGCCCTGTTTTGTGTATGATTAAACTCAATGTAGATATTGTAATTTTCCCTGTCCTCCTAGAATATACAGAGTCTGAGGCATGCAGGGTAAGGTACATGGTTTGTGTTAGACAAAATGCCTCAGCTTGCGCGGTGAATTTGTCATGAGACTTTATTATGAAATTAACAGAAATTATCTAACCGCAGACATTTTAGATTAAAACATATTTATCGTGCATCGGATTTTAACACGTAATATATCTTTCAATCGTGTTTAATCATCACTATTTTCCTTAAATTTTTTTATAAATACTTTGTTAATTTTGTCATTACTTCCATCTACATTTAATCCAAGGTTTTTTGGCTGCTAAATGCTGCCGAACAAGTAAGGATGTGTTAAAAACCAATAACGACTTGATAGCTCCGCTTAAGAGTCGATACCAAGGAGTTACTGAAACACTAATGTCAGGAGGGGGCAGCTAAAATCCTTAAACATGATCTAGTGAACCAGCATGAGGCTGTGTTGTTGATAGAAACTTCAAAGCTTTTTTCTAAGTCAAATTGGATAACCTGTCTGCTAAACACTGTAAATGTAATAAAAAAAAGTGATTTTATTTTCACGGTATATTCCAGCATAGTAATCCATGCAGATTATATCATCTAAAATCTAGGTTTTCTTTAGTTAGTATTCTTTTTTTTAAAAAAAACTTTATCCCCTTTTTTCCGAATTTTTCAGATTTTCTCCCCTAATTTAGTAGTATCCAATTCCACCCCGTCGATAGAGGCTCCCACATTAAGCTTCCACTGCCAATCAGTCGGGAGGGCCGCAGACCGACCCACGTGTTTCCTCCGATCC
>JAOVVA010000002.1:3134491-3152881 GCA_028565275.1 Leiocassis micropogon | reverse complement strand
TTTACCCTTTATTTTAATTTTCATATTTATTTCCTATTCCTATTCATAGTCTTCTATTTTTAGGTCACGAGCAGTTGACTAAGCATTTCACTGCATATCGTACTGTGTATGACTGTGTATGTGACAAATAAAATTTGAATTTGAATTTGAATTTTGAGGTAAAGTCTGTACCTGATTATGAACACAAGTGTGCTCTCAGTGCGAATATGAATTAGAGTGAAATTTATTCTTTAGGTTTGGTTTAATGAAGAAGATAATTAAACAAACAAAAATCATCTGTCTAAGGGCGTGTAGATCTAGCAGCATCCTCCTAAATCTCTTTCTTTTACTGGTGTGAAACACAGTGACGGTAATCCAAACCTCAAGTGCACATGGCATTTGTGCAGCGTTACAGCCCTGTGCTTTGGTTTTGTTCAGCAGCTCATATCTACGAATACAGCACTTTCAATCAGGAGTCGATTCAGAGTCAAATCGTGACACACCATGGTCCCATTCAGACTGCTCTGTCTGAATACACACTTCAAGTGAGACAACTGGACTGCAAATGAGCCAGAATAAAAGTTTTATCCCAGGTCTGTATTCAGTATAGCCGCACCAGAATGACACACCGGTATCACAACTAAATGAGAAGACAAATGAGCTGTTCCACTCTGCTGCTGCTCACTGCTGAATCTCGGTTTTGCCTCACATATTCAAACTCGCTTCATTAACTCTACTGCGTCCTTGTGCCAAAACGCCCGTGGCAGGCTGTTGACATTGCAGTACTAAAGGTGACCGTAGGCTGCGTATGAGGGTCGAGTGGATGAAAGGCTTGATATTTCTCAGCGCGAATGACCCACTTGGGCTTTAGTCCATTAGCTGGGTGAGAATCTGGACAAATAACGCCATCTGCACTACATGTGCACTCGGAGTGCTCAGAAAGAACAATGGATAGGCTTGGCCAGAAACCGCGTCAGGACGTGCTGGTGTGGAAGACTCACTGGATATTCACAGAACCATTACAAACGTTTTACAGGCCTTAGGAGTCTGAAGCCTGAGATGGTGTGAGAGCATAAGGAATGCATGCATGGCTGGTTTATTTCCTCTGCACTAGTGTGTCTCATTACAGCAAGGACATCTCAATCCCGACAGCAGTTAATACCGCTTTTCCTCTGCCGTATTACCTAAGACAGATGGATGGAGAGATTGCAACGATAGCGTTCTGAGAATTTTAATGAAAAATAATTTATTGTTTGGATAATGCATTAATGTTCGGTTCTTCTGGGTATCGTAGCAAAACCGTCAGCCATTACGGTGATTTATTTATTTATTTATTTATTTTTCCAGGTTCACAGATGTGTTAGATCCATCACCCCGCTTGCCTGCTCTTTACTCACATCCTCACAGAGAGTAAAAAAAAACACTGACACTGTTCTCCTTGCCTGCTCATTTTGTCTTGGATGTGTATTAAAAATCCCAGAGCTCAGTAGATTAGAATAATGCCTATTGTCTCTCGAGTCCCATTACACGTATGATCTGGCGGCGTGTTCCTCCCTGAAAGAGCATTTTGGCTCGTGGTGAGAGGCAACTTACCCATCGACATGTCCCAGCAGGGGGATTCGCAACTCAGCTTTTTCAGCACTCATATCAATTATAGATGACTCTCATGCATGCTTTACTGGGTTATTTCCACACAGACGCTCTTAATAAAATGGTGATGCATGTGGAAAATACCAGTAACTCCTAGCTCTGTTTTTTAAAGTACCACTAAACTCTAAAAACATTATTGTAAATCTGTTAACTCAGCGTGGCTAGTTGATCGCACTTATACAGATGGGAGTTTGAATTAAATTTACAACCAATGCTAATATAATTACACAACAGTGTTGGTATGTGATGTCAGTAAATATGGTGTGCAAAAGCAGGAAGCACAGGATTAGTAATGGAAATGTTTGTTATGGTAATGTTGTTCTGACAGGTTTGGTTATGTAATGAATAAAACCACGCCGTGTGTTGTTAGAGGAAATTAATCAATGATAGTGTAATAACAGCTCAAAGTAGTCTTGTAGTGTGTTAGTTCCTTTGTAATGCAACAATTTGCTCACAGCTGCATTTTTTTTTACCTTTTTTTTTTTTAACTTTTGTCTAACTAGAGATACTTTTAATATTTTTGAAACCGTCCATGAAAAGCTATTTCTTATTAACACGTTCATCATAGGGTTAAGGTTAAGGTTAGGGTTAGTATGGTAGGGTAACTAACCCTAACTAGCCCTAACCCTAACCTGCCGATGTTACTGACACTGGATTCTCCTTTCGTCAATGCCTCATCACAGAAAACTTCACTATATCAAGGTTTAGGTCAAGTGTCAGCTGTATTCGTTTTTGTGAATGACCTGTTACTGTAGAAACAATAAAGTATAACAACGAGCACATCAACACATTATACCCCTGCTGTTATAAATTAGTTAACCATGAATTAATATTAAGATTGTGGAATTATACTTAATGAATCACTGAAAGTCAGAGGAATGAAATAAAACACTAAGTGTGAAAGCAGATTCATTTAAATCATGTGAGGTCACTTTTTCTTCCACCTTATGAGAGACGATGTAAGGACAAGCTATCATCACTGCCACCTTTCCACTGCTTGTCTTTGCTTCTAAACACATTTTGCTAGCATTTGATACACATTTACTCATTCAACTTAACTCTGTTTCAAACATTTTGAGGACACAAGTGTCCTGTGTGTGTGTATGTGTGTGTGCATGTGTTTCCTTGTATTTTGTCATAATATTTTAAGGAACATGGTTCAGTTCCTGTAAGAACCTTAGTGTAATTTCCTGTTAGGTGTTTCTTTGAAGACAATAAAACATCCGTTCTGTGTAAAATAAAAAAAAAAATAAAAAATCCTAAATCAGAGTCAGAGTCAGTTCGAAATAGATTGTAAAGTTTGTGTCACAAATCGGCATCTCATTAATACAACAACAGCAGTGACGTTTCTTGTTATTCATTGTCAAATTTTGTGGTCGTTTTGTGTCACGTTTTCTTTACATTGTGCTCCTATAACTTGTCACAGTCTCTATGATGTTTTTTCCCCTTTTTTTTGGTATAACAGGGCAAGCTTATTGAAAGTAAAATTAGCAGTTTGTTCTCACCCTGTTCATGTCCTCGGGTTCAGTGTGATCACTTTTACAAACCTGCCCAGCTTTCACACAAACATGTTTATTTTTTTCCATGAAGTGCTTTAAATTGAATTTAAAATGCATATTTCTAATCTTTTGATTGCACCAGGCGTGTACATTTTACTGGACTCATGCTACATTAATTGATTTAAGTGCCTCAGGCAATTATGATATAGTATGATAGAGACTTCCATCTGTGGTTTGTTTTTCAATGGCTTGTGTGTGAGAGAAGATGATGACTATGATAGGGACGAGTGATGCGGGTTTACATACCTTTCTAAAACATGGGCTAACATAAACTGGTAATATTTTCTTCCACCTGACATTGACCAGACATTTCGTGTCTGGGGTGAAATTTTACTTAGCAGCCAAATTAGCATCCACAGACCTCAGTACCACTGATAACCTCCGAAGCAACATCAAAGATTATGCTATACAGCCATATTTTAAGGCAGCTAAATGAGTTAGTTCCGGTTGGCACTTAATTTATAGCAGCTATTAACAGTTATTCCTTCTCCAGCTTTTCTTTACTCTGTCTCTTTAAGGTAATGAAACAAAAAACATAGCTTGCCATGTTACTGACAAAACACAAAGAAGTGTAAACTCCTGTCCTGAAGAAAGAAAATTTACAGTTATAGCTTTATCTCTGACACTGGAGACTCCTAACATACATGGTCTCTTCACAAAAAAAAAAAGTTAATTATCTAGCTAGGTAGGTCTATGTCGGGATTGTGCACACAGAAAGTTAAAAGGATCATACATATGACCTGCAACATAAACATCAAACATTTTTAAGATGTAAACAGAATGTTGGTGGATGGAAGTAATTGCGAGGCCTGTTCTGTATAATGGCTGTATATTAATAGACAAAAAATTTGGAGCTGTAACTATCACAAGCTCCGAGTTCTGTCCATGAGAGACCTGTGAGGAACGCAGACACACCTCATTCAGTTCAGCAGTGCTGGTATAAAACTCAGTGTGCCATGTGCCACCTTTGGCAGGTCAGCAGTCTAATAAATTGCCTATGTTTCTTATTTCCAGGGACAGCAACTGATTTTCGATCGCTTTATTCACCCAGAGCGCACGTGTCATAGCTCAGCTAGCGTTACATTACTTATGAATTTCAAAGAGGGGTATTGATTTTGTGCTGGAGATTTTTCTCTCTCTCTCTCTTGTCGAAATGTAAGACACGTTTTTAGAAAAAGTGCCTTTAAATGGTTCTGTTATTTCAGCTGAGTGAGGAACAGACAGAAATTTTAGCATTTTATTCCTGGTGATGCAGGACACAGGCAGGACCTAGTGTGCCACCTGTGCATCAGGATAACGGGTGAGATGGCATGATGATGTTGGCAGGGTTTCAGAGGCCCGACAGTTTTGGCAACTGAACTGTTATTGAATGTTAATATCTGCCAAATTGGGAAATATACAGATTTGAATGCACTCACTGTCGTGGGTCAGCTGGCCACTTAAATAACATCACGCTTTAGCCTGCAAATTCTTCTTTTTGGTTACATTTTTTTTTTACCTACAATTGAACCAGTTATTAATGCACATTGTACTACGTGTGAAAAGCAGTTATAAGTTCTGTAAAAGTGTAAAATTGCACCCCGCAGAGGTGAGGAGCCGGTGATGGTGTGACCGGAAGCCTTCAGCACGATCCTCCTGACAGATTCAGGCAGCCCGAGTTTTCCCTCGCTCGTTTCTCCGCCTGCACTTTTCTGTTGCTTGTGGTATTTATAGACTCGCCTGCAGTAGCTGCACACTCCCTAATGGCTTCATCGCTAATAATGATCTGCTCGCCTCTGCTTCTGGTAACAAACCCTTTACAACAGGCAGGAAATACAATCATTCTAACAGAGCAATGTTTTTAAAATAGGATTTTTTTTTTCCACAGGCACAATTAGCTTCCAGGATAGCTTTTTTATTACTGCGCTGCAAATAATCAGAGCTTTACTAAAACATGCAATATACACATTTAGCACATTTAGCACATTTAGCATTGTGTAGCAGGCTGTTTTAGTGGCAGTGTTATGACACTAAATTACCCTCCTGATTTATGTTTTGAAGGCAAAGAGCATAAAAATGTAGCTTTGCTTAGACAATATTCTTGTACTCTTAAAATTTCATTATGGACTCTCTTAATGATCAAATAATATTTTTGCAAGTTTTATTTCTGCTTTCACATATTCACATATCTGCTTTCCTTCACTATTTTCTTTTAAGCTGCAATTTGTGACTTTTTAAAGTTTAAAGTTTGTTTTTGAAAGTGTTTATAAACTTGTAATAATAACACAATTAAGACGATAGATTAGGAAAAACCTGCTTTATACTTGTTTAGTTTCTATTTATGCCATCAGAAAAACAGAACTACACAGGTCCTCCCCGATTCCCCAATTATAAAGCAGTGGTGTTTCTACGGAAGGGATGGGAACATCTGGGGAAGCAGGAAGTCTGGTCAGTGTTTTTGCTTTAATCACAGTTCTCCTCACAGCCAGCAGAGGTGTCTAAACATTACAAACTCCTCCTTTAATAAAATAAAGCAACAATAAAAATCAGCAAGGAAAAATTTCCATGTTACACCTTGGTATTGAGAAATTTTGTGGATCTGAACTTTGCTTTATTAAGTCTGACAGAAAGAAGCCACACCCAGATCTGCTGTGCGGTTGGACAGCCTTTTTGTATGCATATTTAAAGGTCCCATAATTGACCTAACATGGGTCTCAGAGCAACCACAGAGTGTGTGTGTGTGTGTGTGTGTGTTAGTGCTCCAGCTAAACTAACCCTCAGACAATGCATTTTTAACCTCATACTCCCTTTAATTCACCCCTCCGTCACATGTTTCAGTGTCCATGTAAATGAGCTACTGCTGAGCCACACCCATCCACAGAACAGGCCAAGGCTCTTCTTAGATGAGCTCACATTAGGGGGAATTTAATGAGCTTGTTTAAACGTCAAAAAGAATTAAAAATAGAACAAAAAACAGGAGATGTTTTTTTGTCATCATGTCATCATGCCCGTCTAAACATGATTAAAAAGTGAATTTTTAATAATAGGTGTGCTTTTAATTTCATGCTTGTGATTTCTGGTAAAATTAGATGTAATTTATAAATGAATTGAGAATGAGATAATTGACAATAAGTTAAATAATAATGAGAATTTGCCTAAAATGAGTACCAAAGTGTGCACTTTCAGCTAAATAAAAAAAATGTAAAAAAAAAAGAAAAAAAAGAAAAAAAAGAAGAATTAGTGATCTTTGCTATGTTCCAGCGCACCGCTCCAACACTCTGGGGTTCGGCTGTCTGAGGAGCGTCGCTGAGGGTCACACACACACACACACACACACACACACACGACAGGAACAATGCCGTCCTTTCACTGAACCCATGAGGCACTAGGACCCAGAGGTCTGTATCCGCCGCCGCCGCTGCTGCTGCTGCCCTCCTCTTCAGGCTCCTGTAGTTCCAGAGCGGAGCGAGACAGGAGCACAGAGTGCAGAGAGAGAAGGAGGGGACAGACTGAGACACACACAGAGACACAAGGAGGAGAGAGGAGCGGAGTGAATGTTCAAGCCCACTGTGCTCCCTGCTACAATCCTGAGTCTGTGGAATGGACGGATTAACCCGTGGGATTTAAACACTTTGGAGCTGGAGCTCATGAGGAGGCGTCCAATCAGGAGAAGATCAGGATTCAAAGGTCTTTATTGTTGAGTGCTCATTGTGGGTTGCTTGCTGTGATCCGTGGGCTCCCGGGGTCATCCGGAGCGTGTTTGTATGTGTGTGTGTGTGTGTGTGTGTGTGTGTGTGTGTGCGCGCGCGCGCGCATGTGAGGGGGCCATGCTGCTATCTCTGTGGAAGGGTACTGAGGGGATAAGAGCCCATGCATGTGTGAACAGTGTGAGGTCCAGGCTGGCTCCGCATGAGAGAGCCCACTCGGGTTACACTCCCACGTCCTTCCCTCTCCGGTCTCCCTCTCTTTTCAGACATTCTCATGCTTTTGTGCGTGTTGAAGGTCAGCTCTGGGGTTTTAATCCTGCAGAACTTTGCTTCGAGTCTCGTCACCAAACCTCAGCATGCAATAAACAAACAGAAGTTTGGAGGCGTGCAAACATCTGCAGAGCCGAGGAGCCAGGGAAGAGCCTCACCAGTCTGAGTGCCAATACTTTATGATAGGAAACTGTGCAGAGTGTCAGTGTTTTTCATCCTCAGGTCTACATGAGAAGTGCAGGGCTTTTTATTTCCTCTGAGCTTTTTTATCAGCATCTCGGTTCTTCTTTCATTTCTGCCGTCTCACCCGGCCAGCTGCGCCCAGGCAGATCTCCGCTCGGCCCGTTCCTGTTCAGGAGTTCCTCTTTCATTTAGTTATTTATACTTGATCAATCTCTCTGTCTCTCTCTCTCTGTGTCTCTGTCTCTCTCTCTCTGTCTTTCTCTGTCTCTCTCTCTCTCTGTCTCTGTGTCTCTCTCTCTCTGTGTCTCTCTGTGTCTCTGTCTCTCTCTCTCTCTGTCTCTCTCTCTCTGTGTCTCTGTCTGTCTCTCTCTGTCTCTCTCTCTGTGTCTCTGTCTGTCTCTCTCTGTCTCTCTCTCTGTGTCTCTGTGTCTCTGTCTGTCTCTCTCTGTGTCTCTGTCTGTCTCTGTGTGTGTCTCTCTCTGTGTCTCTCTCTCTGTCTCTCTCTGTCTCTGTGCTCTGCTAATCCTGAGCTTGCGCTTGTTAGCATTCAGCAGCATTAAGCGCGTGCTCAGCCTAAGCCTGCCAGTGTTTGCCTCTTAACTCAAGTGCAAGTGTGTGTGAATACACACTCTCACACACATCACAAAGTGTCAGGGCTTTAAAGCCGTCAGGGCTGGACTCTTTTCTCTCTCTCTCTCTCTCTCTCTCTCTTTGGCTGTTTGACTGCAAGTCTCTAAACCACATCTTTCTTGGAATTTAAAATGCTGACCTTGTATTTTCCATTAAGTTTAAAAAAAACAAAAAAACAAAAACAAGCCAGTAATGTCCTTCTGGAAAAAAGCGGCACTGTCTATTTGGCATGCATCATCTTTTTACTATAAATAGCTCTGGACTTTAATTCCCATTGGAAAGTTCCATTATGCACACTTCTGCACCAGGCCTCATCTTTGCACTGTGCTTTTTAGGAGAAGCAATTGCTTTTGTTGTTGTTTAAGTTGTTGTTGTTGATTTATTTCCTGCCAGGAGTAGTTTTTTTTTCTCCCTGACCCTCTGTTTCTATGGCCCTCCCATGCGGCCGGTCTTGGCTGCCTATAGAGAGAGCTCTGCCCGCCTGTGAGAGCGCCACAGCTGATTGGCTGATTCTGCAGAAGCACAGGAAGTTCAGGGTTTCTAATAACAACCCAGAGACACAGTTACCATAGAGACAAAGATAAGCCCCTCATACTAAAAAAACGTGGCTGCATGTCATCACAGAAGCCAGCAGAAAGCGTCTACTCTCTCTCTCTCTCTCGCTCTCGCTCTCGCTCTCTCTCTCTCACTCTTTCTAGCTGTCTCCCTCTTTCTCCCTCTCCCCTTTCTCTTTCACGTTCTCTCTTGTGCTCTCTCTCCCTCTCTTTCTCTCTCCCTCTCTTTCTCTCCCTCTCTCTTTCTCTCCCCCTCTCTCTCTCCTTGCCAGTGCTCCCATTAGCAGCTGTTTAAACAGAACAGCTTCTGCCTCACGAAGGTCAAACTGAAATGCTCTGAGCACTTAACACAAGTTTGAAGAACTTTTCTTGCTGCTAGTGTGTGTATATGTATGTGTGTGTGTGTGTGTATGTGTGTGTGTGTGGGTTTCAAATCTTTGAGGTAATGAGGGGGTTTTTGTGGCTGAATGTTTTTATCATGACTTAAGGCAGCGACCCATGCCAAAAGGCCGTCTGTCCGCTTGTGTGTGTGTATATATGCGTGCGAGTGTGTTGTTCATGAGCTGAGGCTATGTTAAAATCGTCCCCTGCCTCCAAGCTGACGGAGGTTATTTCTGAGCGCTGAGGTAATGGGACGCCGTGTGTAATGCTGATCCCAGTCTCTGCACTTTAATTGATTTCAGGAGCATTGTGCAAAGCTTTTTAAAAGCCTGTCTCTCAGACCAAGAGCGTTTGAAGGTCTCGGGCTCACACACACCCGTTCATGGTTTCGTCTTTCCCCTCTGTCTCGTCGGGTCGCCCCCAGAACATCGAGGAGAGGGAGGGGGAGATGGGGCTGAAGTTGTGTAGCGTGCTGAGAGGCAGTCGCTGAGAAGACTTCCTGTTGACAGGAGCGTTGTGTTATCGGAGGAAGGGTTTTGCTGGCAGGAAATGTGTCAGCCACTTGTTTTCTTCAAACTGTCATGGCCGACGCAGTTCTGGATCTCAGTCCTCCGTTATTCTTAGTTTTTTTTTTTTTTTTGAAATTCGATACCTTGACAATTTCTCTGCAGCCAGAGTTCTGCTTATTGTCATCACAGCTCATGAACAAAGCCACGATCTTGTGCCTCCAGCTCCAGTCTACGCCTGCACAACACCACCACCTGTCCAAACTTCTTTCGTATTCAAATACCAGACAAATTCCTGCATAAAAAGTGGCCATTATATTTTTCGATACGGTTGTCAGTGCAGTCTGATCGGCTCTGGGTACGAGTTACAAGCATGTCCCTGTACAATCGTCAGTTCTTTTCAGGGCTTTAATACGTTTTTAGACTCGAGTGCTCAGCCGGTGGGATGGATTTGCATTGTAGTAGACGGATGCCCAGTGGCCCAAGTGGGAATTATGCAGACGTCTGTCACAGTTCAGAGGTGAAAAAACAAATGAGCGGGAGGTCAAAAGCACTTTTTATTTTGGGGCAGTGAAGTGAGGAACTTTTGTCTGCTTGAGATCTTCTAACAGCAGTCAGCAGCTTGTCACCGCCCCGGACGTGCCGCCCTTTTAGATCCATCAAACAGCAAAACAAATCAGTGAGGTAGAAAATACATGAGTGAAATGCTTGTAAATATGGACGAAGCTCACGGTGCTCAGACGACACGTTTCAGTTTCATTGACAGTGCTTTTACTTTTCAAGTCACATCACAGAGATTAGCAAAGCAAGAACACTGAAATACTCTGCTTCAACTCCATTCCTGAATTCTCTTCCTCATGCATGTTTTATTTATTTTTTTATAAAAAAAAAAAAAACAAGGCCGTGCATTGTCTCTCCATCTCTCCCTTTTCTCTCTCTCTGTGTCCTGTACCATGTATTCTCTTCTCTCTGTGACCTTCACGTTTCTCTCTGTCCTAGTGATTAAGCGTCTGGAAGGTGTGTGTGATGATGGAGGCTGCCTAATGAATGATAGACCCTTGACTGCTTTCCCTCTGGGAGACTTATTAACTGTCTCAGCCAGAGCCTCATACCCACACAAAGCCGTGTCATAAACCCCGCTCTGTCATCCCTCTCTCTCTCTCTCTCTCTCTCTCTCTCTCTCTCTCGCTCTCGTCTTTTCTATACTCCACACTTCACTTTCTTCACCTGAGTTGAAGCAAATCTGCCCTTCGATTTTTTTTTTTTTCCCCTAAAGCCGGCGCACCTGCTGCGTACTTGACAGGAAATAAAATGACACAATGGAGTCTGATTAGACTGTTCTGCAACAGGGAGGCGTTTCTGAAATGGAAATGTGTGTGATATTTTTAGTTGATGATTTAAGAATAGATCTGAATCACATGATAAAGATAGATGGATTAGATCCAGTTTTCTTTTCCTGACTGTGATGCAAACTTTTTCTTTTTTTTTTCAAGAAAATCTGTTTATCCATTAAATGAATAAAACATCTCTGTTGGTTTGGGGAGACCAGCACTTCTGTCTTACTGGTTTCTTTTGCTCAGTTCTTTCCCATGTCTGTCTCTTTGTCTGGGTTTCACTGGTGTCCTGGCAGCACTAAGGGGAAAAACTCACTCCACACATGATGGAGCTCAAGCTCAAGTTCATTTAATCCAAAGCTGAGCTTGTAAAAACACAGCAGTGACACCTGACCCCTCTGTGTAGTCCTTCACCTGGAACTCAGGAGCTGGAACCTGATGTGTGAGGAATAAAACACTGTGCATGCTGTTACAGGGAAATAATCAACTAAAGTTAGCTCTATTTGTATAGGATCAGTCCCAAAGTAATTAAGTAAATAATTACTACAAACCTGTGATTCAGACCTGCACTACAGACAGAGCTGCTGGTCTAGACAATTATTCAACACCTTCCGAATGCAGAATTAATTAATAGTATCATCCTTTAAGATTTAATACTGTATACTGTATGGTGAGAGAGTTTTGTGATTTTCAATCTATAACTGAGCATATGAACAAACCTCAACCTTTTTGGACCCCAAACCCATATGTGCTGTTTAGACATCACGTGCAGTTTGGAAGCGTCCCAGTGGAGCAGCTCTGTTTTTGTTTGGAGACGGAGCTCATTTCTGGGCTGGAAGAAAAATGCAGGAATCTAGAGGGAAGAATCTAGCAACTTTTACTGAAAGGAATCTAATGAGTTTTTTAAAATAATAATTTCTTTGATTAATTGAAATGATGTCAGGTCTAGAGACAGCTTTAATATTACAAATGTTATGCTTTAAAAAAGATCAGTGTAATAAACTGTAATGAGCAGAAACAGGCCAAGGTTTCCACACAGTCCTCTGAAGGGTTGAATATTTATTAAGATATTTTTGAACATCAAGGACACACTGGACTTTACTCAGAGGGACAGCGGGACCTGCAGAAGAACTCGTGCACTCGAGGTGGACTAACTTAAAAGCGTTTGGCTGTCTGGCAGCAATCTAACAGAGACGACTCATGTTTTATTGCACACCAGTCAAACAGGCTGGAGAGGAGGTTTATTAGCGGCGCCGCTCGTCCTTCTACGCCCAGTTTCATGCAATCCTACTGGATCTCCTGCTCGTCTCAGGCTGTTCCCGGTGGACTCCGTGTCCTGATTGTCGGAGAAACCTGACGAGCTCCAAATTCTCATCCAGACAGATCCTGTTCTGGAAGCTCAGGAGATTTCAAGTCATTTCCATTTCCACTCCCGAGCCATCATCAGCATCATATTTCATTTGGATTGCTTTCATTCTTGCCGTGTCAGAAAGGAGACAGCCGGACTGCCAAGTACACAAACAGTGATATATTTCACCTGCTGCAGGGCCGCTCTCCCGAACAAACCACTCTCTGCTCCATCACAGTACCGTCACTTTCTCCGTGTATCTCTCTCCACTGACCTCAGTCTCTTTATTTTTTTTTCTTTTCTCTTTCTCTTTCTCTCTCTCTCTCTCTCTCTCTCTCTCACACACACACACACAGCCTGAACCTCCTGATGAACCATGGGGAGTATGTGCTTTCCAAGACTAAGTGATATTTCTCAATGTCAAAACACGTTTAGAGCGTTGTTCCCATCCTGCATTGTTTCATGGCTTCAGAAAGGTTATGTTTTATCACTTTCAACCTCAGGTTCCACGTCAGCCTTCTTTATTTATTCAGAAAGTAGAAATTCTTGCTTGTGGCATCCTCAAAGCTGTGCTACATTTTCACCCTTTAATGTGCAAATCAGCTCGCAAATCATAAGCATGTACACACACACACGCACACACCCTGGCTGCTCACAAAGCATAGTCATTCCCTCTCTCTCCAGCCCTCCGAACCCACTTTAGCTGTTTTTGCGGGATGGTCCTCAATTTCTGCGGCGACTCTCCCACATCGCCAGCCTCCTGAATGAGCAAGTCAAGTGGATTTATTGTCATTTTAACTATATACTGCTGGAACAGTAGAGGTTGAAAAGCGATCCTCCAGTGTGAGAGAAAACAGCACAGACCTACAGGAGACTGCACAGATCTGCTCTAGACTACACACAGCACAGGATAGCACAGTGCAGACAGTGCAGTGACGTCTAGTAAGCAGTTCTAGTGTGGATTAAAGTGGAAAAAGATCTAATGATAAAGAGAGAGAGAGAGACGAAGCAGGCTGCGATGCCTCACCCAACGCGGTCATGCCGATTATTAGAAGGCCTTTTCCGATTCCCAGAAATTAACCCACAACCATGCTTATATGAATGAGATGAGGATTATATAGTGATTTGCCTGTGTGTGTGTGTGGTGAGAGTGTTGAGAGGTTGCACGCTAACCGTCCACTTGATGATTTGAGAAAAAAAATAAAAAATATATATATATACATCAGCAGTCTTATGTGCGAGGTGCTGTTTCTGTGGATGAGTAAACTGACATAGTGAGTGTGTCAGTATGTGTATATTTATACAGTACACTCATGTGCAACATACTGATGTAACACAGTGGCATTGTTTTCAGCAGTCCTGAGTTCCAGCTCCAGAATATTTGCATCAGCAACTTAGGCGTGAAGGAAATAATCCATGCTCTCACGGTTTCTACTAACAAGGTGCTAGAGAAGGTTCAGAAAACAAGCAAACCTTTTGAGGAACCAACTCGCACTTCCTCCAGCGAAAGAGTACAAGCCTTACTGGATAGGGTGACGTTTATAAATTGTTTTATCTCTGATGTAGACCCACCCAACGTCAAATCTTTCATTACACAAATTACAAACAAAACTTTTAGTAACATTGCGCCTTCTTCCAGTAAAGCCGTTGTATCTTTCTCAGGCAGCTTCAGCTGCTTAAGTTGTTGTCATGGCAACACAATGACTCCTAACATGGCCGGTCCATAGGGTTTCAGTGCTCTAACCCACACAGAGCCGTGTCTTTCACTGTGGAAATGCAAGGAGCGCTTCGGGATTAGACACAGACACCTTGTCAGTAGAAATAGCCTCTCTGTGGCAGCCAGATTCGTTTCAGCTGCCGCTGTCGAGCGCTCTTTAATACGACAGAAGAGTGACTTTGAAATCGTACTAATGACCTTGCTTATTCCGAGACGGGTGTCTTGAAGGTGAGGGCGCCTCAGCATGCATAAGCGGAGCCTGACAGGAGGATGAAGGGAAGGAGGAGACTGGAACACTACTTCTAGGTCTATGGTGAAACCTCTAAAGCCTGGTTTTTGAGTCTACTGTGAGCCTGAGCAGCCTGTGGCATTTCCTAGAAAACACACTGTATGATGCTGGCGTGGTCGCTGCACAGACGACCACAAATTGTTCTCTATGACTAAAATTTTGTTTGCAAGCTTGAATCCTTTTAGTGCTCCGTCTCATGTCTGTGTTTTTCTCTAGCACAGTTTTGGACCGGAGTGTGTGTGTGTGTCTGTTAGCTCATGTGTACATTTAAGAGCATTGGGAGGATTTGGTTGCTTCACGTGTCTGAATAGGGTCATATGATCATGATGTCACTACCAAACACTACTGTCTGAATCTATGACATCCAAAGAGGACGTCTGATTGTTAAAATTCCCTCTCCATAAATCTGAATTCTCTAAATTGCGGTACAGTTTCGATCCCTCGTCAGTGTTCCTGTATGTAGGTGTGCAATAGTGTGTGTGTGTGTGTGTGTGTGTGTGTGAAATGAATAATGGAATGTACATTTAATTTTATTAAATTGTATTTATATAATGCTTGTAACAGTGGTCATTGTTGAAAAGCAGCTTTACAGAATCAAAAGAAAATTAGGGAAATCAGTATGAAATGTGTGAGAAAATTTGTATAAATTAGAATTATCTGATTGTTCCTGATGAGCAAGACAAGGAAGAAGGTGGAAAGAAGAAACTTTCTCAAGATGTAACCTTGAGCTACATCTGTACTGGGTTTCAACAGTCTTTAAACAGCTTTATAAATAATAAAACCTCAACTATTTAAATAATAATAATGATCTTAAACATGAATAAAAGCCAATGAGGGATGACAGAATATTCTGAACATGTTTTGAATAAGCTAAAGCACCCCTTTTTCACACAGCTTTATGTTGCCCTGAACTCATGCTGCCTTTAGTGAACCTCCGTTCGCACTATGCTAGGCTTTTATTGGAGCGAGGACTCGGTCTGGTCTGTCTCAGGCTCTCGGCTTCATGTGTGTGTGAACTGTAATTTAATCTGGCATTGTTAAATGTTCTGCATGACATCAGTTAGAAGTAAATGAGGAAGTTCAAGCATCATACACCAGACATGTTTTAATACATTTTAAAATAGTATCCCAGTAAACCCAGTGATCGCTTAAACACGCGCCGGCCAGGAGAAGTGGCGCTATGCTGCTCCCCCTGTTGCCATGGTGTTATCAGCGAGAGCAAACTTTGGGCCTCTGGCAGTTGGCCGACCCTGGTGTTTGCAGAAGATAAGCGCAAAACGGCCACGAGACTGGAGACATCCGAGTAGACGACTTCACTACATGGAGTGGGTGATAGAGAGCGCCAGAGACAGAGAGAGATGCACTGTTTGGAATGTGGAATTGTTCCCATTCAACAAACACACACGCTGCCAGGCCTCGACGTGCCACTGCTCCCTCGTGCTTTGTAGTGTTTTAACTCAATTATCAGAAGAAAAACGTCTGCAATACGTCCAGCCGGCTGCTCTGTCCCGTCAACTGCCTGTGTGTGTGTGTGTGTGTGTTTTCCTGGGCTGAAACAAATTCAATTGGAAATGTAATTTTGTTTGCGAGGCAACTGATTAGCGGAGCAGTGTTTCACTGGGGACAGTTTACAGCGCGGTAATGGAATGACATGAATAAATTGTCATCTGACACAAAGATTAAGTACAGCACAGAGCTGTAAACATGGGCGTCGGGTTTCTGCTCAGCATGCGGTCAGCTGTCACCTGTAGCCTTGGTGGAGGATGGCATGAAGCAGAGACAGACACACACACACACACACACACACACACTCCCAGGCCGTTATCTCCGCCGTACCTTTCTGTCTCCATCCAGCGGAGTGTAAAACATTAAGCAAATTTTATGAAAAGTCTGGTGAATGCAAATCCCGCTTTCCCTCATGTACAGTTGGGTGGAAGCTCTGAGGGGCGTCAGCAGAGGAGCAGCGCGGCGCGGATGGAGTGGAATACCGAGGAGCTTCTTTACAAACACACATTTGTTGGAAAAAGTGTGAATATTTTGTGGTCAGAGGAATAGAGATTAAAAAAACAAGAAGTCGTTGTGTTAGATCAGATACTGACGTTTCCTCAACCCCAGGATCTTTAATCAGTTCTGTGTGGAAACATTAAAGCACAAAGACTTTCAAGTAAATCAGGAATAAAACATTTTCAAGCTTTTATATAAAAACAAGCAGCGATGGTGAGTCTACCTGATGATTTCACAAGATTTCTTTTTATTAAAGAAGGACGCAGTTTATTATCCATTTAGAGTGACGTTGTGGGAAAGCGACCTCTTTCCTGTCACAGAGAACCTGCAAGTGGAAAGTTCTGACACTGGAGACTCCTTCTTTTTATGAGTTATAAATAAACATCTCCTTAAAATGATTCAAAGTTTCTAATTTGAATGTCGCGTTCTTTACAAAGTGACAACGCTTTGATGCCTCCCATTAGCTCCGCCTCCCATTCGGTCTTGTGGCAGTAGCTAGGGTGAAAAGTTGTTGTGATGTAAACACACACATTGCACACATGGCAAGGTGAGATCAAAGTGTTAGTTAAGTGAAAACTAAACAACAGATATGAACCATGATTGGGTGTGAATTTGTGTTTGTGTGAGAGAGCGTTGTTATTCCATGCGTTTGTTTGTCTGGTCATTTTGCAGCTGTGTCAGACTGTACTGAGGTGTGTGTCTGCCTGTGTCTGTGTGTGTGTGTGTGTGTGTGTGTGTGTGTGTGTGTGTGCGCGCGCGCACGTGTGCGCGTGTGCGCATGCACACCTGGCGCCTCCTCTACCAGTAATCAGTACAGATTACAGGCTGCAATTAGTCTCTGAGCAGCTCGCCTGGCTGTGCCAAGACCAGAGCTCTTATCCGCTAAAATCAGCCCTGACTTGGCGGGACAGCAGGCGATCCCAGACACGTCCTCCGTCTGAAAGAAGAAGACATAAAAACAACAGACATGCAACACGGAGGCTCCCATGAGTGCCCTGTCCACAGTGACTTTGTTTTCTTTGTGTGTGTGTGTGTGTGTGTAAGTGACTGTGTAAGTCCAGAATGGCTTATAGCTGTTTAATCTGTCCAGATCAAATAAAAGTAGCCGTGGATGATAAAAACTCCCAGCTGCACAGCGTTGGCCCTCAGCCGGAGACCACGCTCCAGTGTTGCTAGGCAACTGTATCACAGGAGGATTGTGGGATCGTATGGCACAGATACAGGAGCCTATAAACATCTCACACAGATTAGGCTTGATTTAAGTGAGGAGAATGTCTCAGATGTTGATCTGCACCTGGGAGAGACAGAGTGAGAGAGACAGAGAGAGAGAGAGAGAGCATCTCTGCAGCACGGCTCTCAGGTTTAATTCCCGGAGCGTGGAGAAGGTTCTTCTTCACCTTACCGTTCTCTAACTGGTTTATAGAAACGACTTCACGGATTAGATCTGAGATCGGACCCCAGATTCCTTTCATGTGTACAGTTTGAGCAGAACCCTGGTGTGTTCTTATGCTTGGTGTGATTTTTAAGGCAGGAGAGAACACAGTGGTCGAACACATGGCTGTGGAGCAAACCACGCCGTCTCAGGGCACTCTGAAGTCCACTCCAGTGAGAAAGTAATTCGATGTGATTAGGAGTCGACTCTGAATCAGTTTGAGACAATTCAGAATGTTAATTTAGAGATGCTATATCTTTCAGATTTGTGTGATGCTGTGCGTGTGTCGCAGTGTATTTAGCAAAGTTCAGTGGCATTTCCACCTGGGATACATGAACCTCCACCGTGCACGACGCAGCAATTGTGCACAATTTGCACGTGAAAAACTGTTGACACAAGTATTTACTGTTTAATCGTGTTCACCTTTGCATGCACACTAGTCAGTTTCGGAAAAACTAATTTACAACCATTTAACCTTATCTGCTAATCAAAAGCAATGAATAGCAGTTTAATTACACCATGCGTGTGTGTGTGTGTGTGTGTAATGAAACGGTGTGATGCACAAAGTAGCTGTCCTTATTAACAAGAATAGACCGAGCATTTAAAAAAATTATACACATGTTTACTCATTATGAAAATAAATTTAGCTTTAATATATTGTTAATTGAGACCTCTGTGTGTGTGTGAGTGTGTGTGTGTGTGTGTGAGAGTGAGTGTGTGTGAGTGAGTGTGTGTGAGTGTGTGTGTGAGAGTGTGTGAGTGTGTGAGTGAGTGAGTGTGTGAGTGTGTGAGTGTGAGTGTGTGAGTGAGTGTGTGAGTGAGTGTGTGAGTGAGTGTGTGAGTGAGTGTGTGAGTGAGTGTGTGAGTG